>JAGFNQ010003082.1:48959-87364 GCA_024364735.1 Boesenbergia rotunda | reverse complement strand
GGGATCATGATGTACTACTAGTGCCACTCATGATCGTTCTATAATTGATTAATTATAGACGGCCAACATAAATCGAAAGTCTATTTAGTCACACACACTATGAGTAATCCGAGGGATTTAAAACGAGTTAAAAATTGGATTTTCCAATCAAGAGAGATTAGGTTTGGTTGAGCCAAACGATAAGTCGAATCTGAATTTTTCAGAGACGCATCGGAAGCGTAAAATGGCTAAGTCTTTTGAAGACTTAATAGATGAATTAAATAAGTTTAATTCATTGGGGCATGGCTTGGATGGGCCGGCCAAAGAGGGTTTCCATCCTCCTTGCTTGGCCGGCCACAACAAAGGGAGAGAACCAAGTTTTTTGTTCAATTTATAAAATAAACCAAGTGTGGTTTGTTTTATAAAATTATGGATGATATAAATTTTTATATAATAAACCAAGGTTTGGTTTATTTTTCATGGAAATTAAAATGAACCATGGATTGGTTTATTTTATTTTATAAAATCAATCATGGATTGATTTACCATGATAAGAAAATTTATTCCATAAGAAAAAAGGAGACTTGGTCGGTTTTTATCATGAATTAAAATATGATAAAACTTGGCATGATGGAATAAGTCATAGAAAATTTATTCCATAAGAAAAAAGAGACTTGGCGGTTGAGAGACCACTATATAAAGAACCCAAGGCAAGGCTTGGAAATCAATCGAAGTATTTTTGCCTGGGCTCTCTCCCTCTCCTCCCTTCTTTCTCTTGGCCGGCCACAAGGCTCTTCTCCCTTCTTGTTGCCGTGAGCACAAGGAGAAGCACCGAGGTGACAAAGTTCTTCCGTTGGGACGATCTTCCTCTCCGGCCGTTATCACCTTGGAATTGGGCGCAAGTCATCTTCCTCCTTCTCGCTGGAATTGTAATTCCGGCCAACCTTGGTAGTGAGTTTTTCCGATGTGATTACTTCTCTCTTGGTTTTCTTGTCGCGTTCTCGGAGAATCTAGTAGTTCTCGAGAACACGAAACTCGTGGCTTTGCGAAGTCATCCCGAAGATACTCGGCGTGGACGCGAATAGAGGAGGAGCTTCCGAGGGACGCTTACGGTTGGATCTCGTCCCTTCCTTCGAGTTACGCGAGGTAATACGTAAATTAGTTTACGTTTCTGCAAAATTTTAAATATATGATCATGTCTACACAAGATAAAGTTGCATGCTTAGATGTGTGGTTAAATAATTTGAGAAATTATTTATGTTAAACCTTCCGCTGCACGTAATTAATTTTAAAATTACGAACCCGCATCCATGTCAACATGCACCCGGTCCCAACACTTCGCTGCATCCTCTGACGATAAGTAGTCATTCGGACCGCCGCCCAGTCTTGGATCTCCTCGACCAAATCCAACTCCAGACGTCTCTTCTTCGCATTATCCTCTCCATAAAGGCGCCTCTGGTCGGACTCACACCCTATTTCCATTGGGACCACTGCTTCACTCCCGTACACCAGCTGAAACAGGGTGCAACCTGAGCTTTCTTTGGGAGTGGTTCGCTGACACCAGCTGAAACAGGGTGCAACCTGAGCTTTCTTTGGGAGTGGTTCGCTGAGCCCATTGGACACTGGGTAACTCATCGACCCATGTCCCGCCCATATGATCCAATTTGGTCTTGAGGTCTCGCAAGATTTCTCGATTGACAACCTCTGCTTGACCATTGCTTTGGGGATAGGCTACTGAAGTGAATGTCTGCTTGATTCCATAGGTCGTGCACTATTCTTGAATTTTTCGGCCCTGGAATTGCCGACCATTATCCGAGACCAACTTATGCGGTATCCCGTACCGACAGAGAATGTTCTGCCGCAGGAACTTGATGACTGCCTGCACGGTGATCCAACCCAGAGCTTCCGCTTCCACCCACTTGGAAAAATAATCTACGGCTACCAGTAGAACACTACAAAAATAACATGCAATAGCGACGGCAATAATCCGTCGCTATTCCGTCGCTAAACAGTAATAGCGACAGATTAGCGACGGAATTGTCGCCGTCGGCTGGGAACCCGTCGCAGAGCTTGTTAGCGACGGCGTTTTTTTGACCTCCGTCGCTATATTAGCGACGGATTTTTAACCCCCCGTCGCAAAACTCCCAAAAGTGGCCGGGGAAATAGTAGCGACGGATGGTCAAATATCCGTCGCAAACTTTTTGAGTAGCGACGGATAAGGTCAAATGTCGTCGCTAATATATCGTAATAGCGACGGATACGGTCAAAATCCGTCGCCAATAAATCGTTTTAGCGACGGGATAGTCAAATATCCGTCGCTAAACCTGGAAATTTTTGTAAGGCAGTATCTATTTCTTCGACTTTCCATAGATACATCAATAACATATACAAATATGAAACAAGAATATATATTTCAACTTCCAAACATTCACAATTACAATCCAAACATTCACAATTACAATCCAAACATTCAGAACAATCCAAATATTCACAATTACAATCCAAACAATTACAACAATGCAAATTTTTGTTTCGAATCCAATCAGATCCAAATAATCATTTCGAAATGTATAGATTCAATCCACTATTCATTCCAAAGTTTAATTTCCAAACTTTTACAATCGAAACTTTGAAACAAGTGGAAACTTATACAATCTAAACTTTCCAATCCAAAAAAGAGTAAACATATGATGTATCCAAATGTAACAGAGTAAACAAAAATGGATGGAAAGTAAACATATACAGAGTTTCGTAGAGAATCAAAACTTATACACTTTTCAAGCAAGTAAATGTATATATCAAAAGAAAGTAAACATATATCAAAAATCAGAGTTTCGTAGAGAATCATTACGTACATGAATATCAGAGTGAATAATGGATGGAAAGGAAAAATATTCCTGCACAATAGAAGATAAAACAATAAGAAAGCAATCCAATACAGAAATAAATATGAATTGATAACAATAAGAAATAACAAATGAAGTAAGCATATATAATAAAAGATAACTCGATCTAATAGAAGAAAAACAACAAATAGAAGATAACTCTAATAATATGAAATATGTAAATGAAAACTAAACTATACCGGAGCAAGAGAAGAAATATTAAATATGTATTAAATATGTAACTCTAATACCTTTCAAGCAAGAGAAGAAATCTGAACTCAACTCTGATAATGTAGAATCTGTAAACATAAATGGAGTAATAAGAAAACAAGTTATTATGGATATAATAACTTAATACATTGTTACTGAAAAAAATTGGGGGAAAAATTGATCATACCACTATAATAGCTCTACTCCTCTGTGGGATGCTCAGGATCCTGTGTCTCCTGAGACTCAAAACGATGGGCGGGAGCGGGAGCGGCTGCCATCTGTGTATCCGGAGCGGGAAGGGCTGGCATCTGTGTCATCGGCGATAGATTCGCTGCAAAAGCTCGCATGTGACGTAATATCTCGTCAGTGTGTGCCTGGCGAGCCCGCAAATCTCTCAACTCAGCATCCCTCGCTGCTTCCCTCTGAGCCCACTCTGCGCTCGTCTTAGCCCATTCTGCGTCCCTCCCGGCACACGTCTGCTCTATCGACGTGAGTCGAGTCCGCAGGGCTTCATTTTCCTCCCGCAAATGGCGAACCTCACTAGAGGTAGAGGAGGAGGATGTTGGACGCCCCCTAACCCCTGGAGCTCTCATCTGATCATATGTTACCTTTGCCTGAGAGCCCATGCCGTAGCAGGCGGTCTTCCTCTTCCCACCGACGACCTCAAAATAAATCCGATTCACATCGTCGGTCGAAAGAGGCTGTGCATCCTCCCCCTCTGCAGCAGGCTGAGACGCCTGTGCCTCAGAAACTCTAGTGGTCATTGATTCCTGTGAAATAAAAATTTAATTAGTTTATATAAAATGTCTGGGTCAAGTAAAATATAATTAATATACTTACATTGATAGATAGGGAGCGACGATCGACAAAAGACCCATCTTTTTTTTTGTGGGTCTTGCTGAATAACTCCCAACTAGTGAGAGGTCTCTGTAGCTCAGCAGCCTGTATACACAAAATATAATGTTTAAATATATCCACAAAAACATACTAAATGCCTTTAATAACCAAAATAAAAAGTACTTACCAAATCACTGGCATGCTGGATAATGGAACGGGATCCAGCAGTGTGCTTCGTCGATCCCGTGCTGGGCCCAGCAACCTCTGAATTGCGATTGCCTCGAGCAATCACAGCATTCTCTTTCCAGTGCTGGTCATCTCAGACAGCTCGCCATGCTGCCCAAATCGGCTCAGGGACCTCTGTAGGCCTATCAGCCTTCTTTCTCCATTTGTAGAGCATGTCCCTGTACAATTTGGAGTAGTAGGCATTCCAGGTCTTCTTAAATTGCTCCTCCGCACCCTCCTCCCAGGTGTACCTTTTCTGTATGAAAAAAATTTATATGGTTAGTATGAAAAAAAGTTATATAAGATCAAATTAAATATACATGTAAAATACTTACTAAAAACTCTCCATAATAGAATGATTTCAAATCATTCTCAATATGACCCCATGTCGTCGTAGGTGACAGTCTTTCTTTAAATTTTTTAGATATATAAGATGAGACCTGATGCCCATCTGGCATGAAACTGTAGGAAAAAATAAAATATATTAGCAAATTCTGTAAGAAAATATATACGAAGAATAGGTATACCTGTCACCGGCGACTGTAAGTATAATCCGCTGATCTCGTGGTGCAGCCATGGTACCTGATTAGACAAAAAGTTTAGGTAAATAAGCAGAATAGGTAAAACATGCAAATGAGACATATTAGAGACAAATGGAAACGTGCACTAATGAAGAATGTTCAATACAAGCAGAATGATCTAAATAAAGCTAGCAAATGGACAATCAAGCATCGTATAAACATGTTCAATACAAGCAGGCATGATCTAAATTAACAACTCATCTTAATACAAACTCTGATTAGTTAATATTGTTCAATACATCTAACTCATCCTAATCTGATGGAACTAAATTAACATGCAAGTTTTCATCGCTTGAATCCGTTGATACATTGACCTCCTCACTGCTAGATATTTCACCATCATCAATTTCCTCGTCAGAGACATTCTCATCTATAAGTAATTGAGATACTGATTGTATTTCTGAATCAACTGAGTTGATTATAACTTCTTCATTTTGATAAGCATCGGAGTTTTGGCTAGTGATTGTATTTGGCATTTCAATTGTTGACCTAGGCTTCGTTTGACATATAAGTTTTGGCTGGTATAACTTGACATATAAGTTAATTTGATATCATACTAGAAATTTGATTATATCATTTGGTAATAATTTCATTACAACATGAGATAATACCTTAGGTATGGTTTGACATCTTCACAGTTTAAGAGGATATATGTCCTGGCGGCATGATATTCTCTGTCATTTAACCGTCTAGATAGAGTTAAACCCATTGCTCTTCCAGAATACTTGAAGATAGAAAGAATGTCTGGGTCAACTGATGGAATGTCATCTTGATTGCGTGGACACTTTCGATGTCTGGTTTTCACATTTTCAGCAAAGTAATAAGAGCAAAATGAACTTGCTTCTTCAACCAGATATGCATTACATATTGATCCCTCAACTCTTGCTTTATTACGCACGTTATTCTTTAATTTTCTAAGAAACCTTTCAAAAGGATACATCCATCTGTATTGTACTGGACCACCAACCTGTGCCTCACTAGGTAAATGAATAGGCAAATGCTCCATTGAATCAAAAAAGCTTGGTGGAAATATTCGCTCAAGTTTACATAGTATTAAAGGAATCTCTGTCTGAAGGCGTAACATATCTGCTGCCGTAACAACTCTGGAAGTCAAATTTTTGAAAAAAAAGGCTTAATTCTGTAAGTGCTTGCCAAACATTATTTGGAAGTAATTCTTGGAAAGCTATTGGAATTAATCTTTGCATGAACACATGACAATCATGACTCTTCATTCCAACCATTTTAGATCTATTTGTATCCACACAACGAGACATATTAGAGGCATATCCATCTGGGAATTTTATGTTTTTCAACCAACAACATAATGCTTGCTTACTTTCTTGGTCCAATGTATAACAAGTCTTGGGATATTTACCAGTTGTTTCATTCTAATGCAACTTAGGCCTGCTAACTAATTGTTTCAATTCTTCACGAGATTTTGTTGTATCTTTTGTTTTCCCATGCACATTTAAGACAGTATTAATGATGTTATCAAAGAAATTTTTCTCAATATGCATCACATCCAAATTATGACGAATGAGTAAATATTTCCAATATGGAAGCTCCCAAAAAATACTTCTTTTCCTCCAACCACATTTGTTGACTCTAACAATATACTTGTTGATATCATCTGATCCATCCTGATATACTGGTAGAAATCCATAACTATCAATTTCATTTAACACTTCTTCGCCTGACATCCCAAATGGAGGTAGCTTCCTAACTACTTCGTTCCTTTTGAAATATTTCTTATTTCTTCTGAACGGATGATCAAGAGGTAAAAATTTCCGATGATTATCAAACCATGAAATCTTGCCACTGCATGGCAAAGAAAATGCATCTGACTGACTCATACAATGTGGACATGCTAACTTTCCAGCTGTGCTCCATCCTGATAACATTGAGTAAGCAGGAAAATCACTAATAGTCCATAACAATGCTACATGCATTAAAAAGCTTGACTTTGTAGCAATGTCATACGTCTCTGAACCTATATTCTATAAATAATTCAGCTCAGCTATCAAAGGTTGCAAAAAAATATCTATGTGCCCTTTTGGATTTTGAGGACCTGGAATTAAAACAGTAAGAAACATAAATTCATCTTTCATGCACATCCATGGTGGTAAGTTGTATGGTGTTAAGATAACAGGCCACGATGAATATTGTTGTCCATAACTTCCAAATGGCTGAAATCCATCTGCAGAAAGTCCAAGTCTGATATTACGTGGTTCCATAGCAAAGGAAGAAAATGTTGAATCTAAATGTTTCCATGCAGGGGAATCACAAGGATGACACATAATGTCTCCATCATGTCTATGGTTTTGATGCCAAATCATATGACTCGCTGTTGCTGCTGATGCATACAAACGTTGGAGTCTAGCAGTCATAGGAAAATAATACATGACTTTGTAAGGAATATTTTTTTTCTTCTTCTGATTTACCATGCGAACACCATGCTTGTAACGGGGATGATTGCAGATTTTGCATTCTATCAATTCACTATCTTGGTTCCAAAAGATCATGCAATTATTGACACAACAATGTATCTTCTCAACTGGCAAACCCAAGTCTCTGATTAGTTTTTTAGTGTTGTAGAAACTATCATGTTGGTGCAGGAAGCACCAGATCGAACCTTGTTTTGATATTGGCAAAGGATTCAAAGTTAAGGGTTGTTTTGTATCTAACAATGCTGCTTGAGTGTGCAGGAAACCAAGTCCTAGCGAAGGGCTGCTAGGCACCTGACGAAGGGCTGTCAGGAAACCAAGTCTTGGCGAAGGGCTGCTGGGCAAAAACCAAGTCCTGGCGAAGGGCTGCTGGGCGAAACTCAAGACCTGGCGAAGGGCTGCTGGGCAAAAACCAAGTCCTGGCGAAGGGCTGCTGGGCGAAACTCAAGACCTGGCGAAGGGCTGCTGGGCAAAAACCAAGTCCTGGCAAAGGGCTGCTGGGCGAAACTCAAGACCTGGCGAAGGGCTGCTGGGCAAAAGTCCAACTGGAGGATCCGGTTGGCACCAGGTAAACTCTCCCGAGAGGAGTAGGTGAGGACGCGTTCCCCTCCGAGGGAACATTAGGCGTCGGTTCGACCTAGGGCTCCATTTTGGAGACCAAAGTCAGAACCAAGACAGCCAAGGCTGTATAATTCATTATGTTATTGGTTTATTGTGTTTTGGACTAACCCTGGATGCAGGACCAAAGGAACGTGTGTTTGCAGCTCAGAATGCCTCAAAGGAAAGAGGTGATCGCTGACCAGGGCGCCCGGAGTGTACCGGGCGCCCCCAAGGTGAACACAAAACACAACACAACCAGAAAAACCTCGACAGTACATTCTGAGGGCGCCCCCGCTGTCTCGGGCGCCCCCATGGCAAACCAACTGATGAGTTAAGCTGCTGCCGCGTCTGCACTGCGCACCCAGGGCGCCCCCGTTGTCCCGGGCGCCCCCAGCGCCCAGGGCGCCCTCAGCCACTCTACGCAGGATACTTCAGCGCTACGGATAAGAGTTGGCCGAGTCAACCAGGGCGCCCCCAGCGACCAGGGCGCCCCCGTCAAGACCTTATCCCGAGGTTCAAGGGATAAGTCGTTGACTGCGCCTTGTGTGGATCTGCTGCCACGTGGGGGGGCGCCCCCGTCGACCAGGGCGCCCCCAGGCACTATAAAAAGGGCCTCGACCCTCCTCTTCAGTACACAGCTTTCATTCAACGCATCCAAACACTCCGACGACCGCGCTCTGCTCCAGGAACTTCCCGACTCAAGTCCGAAGCGCCGTCGACCTCCCGCTGCACCGAAACTCGAGCCTACCCCGGGAGTTGGTAAATACAGAAGTGTAATCTTTCTTATTGCAAACTGTATTTCTCTTCTGTATTCATTCTACGCATTATAGAATTGCCCAAAGTAAACGGTCAACGACCGTGGGCCTTGGAGTAGGAGTCGACCCAGGCTCCGAACCAAGTAAAACGATCTTGTTAGCGTTGTGTTGCTTTGTCTCTATTTCCGCCGCGCACTTACTCTTTTTTAATCCGAACGATTTGCGACATTCACCCCCCCTCTATCGCATCTCTCGATCCAACAAGTGGTATCAGAGCGGGGTTATTCAAAGTTGGTGCAACCACCACTTTGAAATTTTTTTTCGGATTTTTTTTCGCTTTATTTTTCAAATAAATAATATCTGTGAGTGTATTTAAAATATCCTTACGCCTTTTTCAATTCTGAATTCTCATTTTCTCGCCATAAGTCAGAATTGATAAAAGAATCAATTTGTGAAAACTTGTCGTAAAATTTTTTATTATTATTTTAATATTTTTCCTCGAAATTCGTGCTATCTTAATTCGAGAAATTTTTTTTCTTACTTTTTCTTCATTAATCAAAATTGTTAAGGTCAACATTTTCAAAATTTTTTATTATTATTTTACCTTGAAATTCATGCAAACACCTTTTGAGCTTGTTTTTCTCTCTCTCCCGCACTACTAATCCAAGACCAAGTCTTGGTACATCTCTATTTTTTTTCCTTGTGTGCAAGATTTATCCGTAATGGCCAATCAAGAATGGAACAGTGTTCGTCCGCCTCTATTCTCTGGCGAGAACTTCAGAATCTGGAAAAGTCTAATGGAATCCCACCTGAAGGACAATCTAGATCTCTGGTTGATAATTCAAACAGGGTTCCACCTCCCTACAGAAGATGGACTATCAATTGCATGGGACAAACAGGATGAACCAACCCTCAACCAAATTGAGACTGATGCAAGAGCAACTGCAATTCTTCAATGCGGTCTAACTAACGAACAACTCAAGCTAGTTGGATCCTTCAACTGTGCTAAAGAAATGTGGGAGAAACTAATCAACCTACACGAAGAGAGCTCCGACATTGAGGTACTTGATGTCCAAGCACAGATAGCCGAATCAGAATCTGAACTTGAATCCAGAATCGAAATCGAACCAGTAGAATCAGACGACGAACTGACTAAGACGGTAACTAATTTTGAATCTTTTTCTAAATTAGAATTGAATAATCAAATAGATACTATAATGGTCGAGAAAGGTATAAGTTTTATTGCAGGGAAAACTCCAAGAGAACTGCAAAAGAGACCTCAACTAGAACCTGAGTCCAACTCAGACTCAGAATCTGACAACAAAGAAAGGTATCCTCGGAAACTTGTCCGGTTAGCTCGCGACCACTACAAAATACTGAGGAAACAATCAAGCAAAGGGAAGATGGCTAAAATCAAGGGGGAGACCTCCAAAAGGGAATCAAATGGTAAATTTACAGTATTTAATAATCCATTATTTACTATGAACAACATGATTAATTCATATGAAAATGTAATTCATAACATTGCTTATTGCGAAAATCTAGAATATTATTACCATTTTGAAGTGACTTAAATAATTTTTTATTAAATTGCATGTTTGATTGATTGATTGTTTATTTAATTTTTGCAATTTACCATGCTTAGACTTAGGTTTAGTTAGCTTAAGGACTTAACCAATTACTTGAAATTTGAAAACATAGTATTGGGAGGAGGTGAGATGATAGTACGTTGGGGAAACCAACTCTAATAAGATCAAGTCTACTTGGTCTCTTTAGACTGGTGAAACCAGCCGAAGCTACCGATCCAAGACTCAAGCTAGTTAGACCAGAAAATGACCTAATTTAATTTGAAAATGAAATTTCATTAAAAGGCTTTGTCAAGGAAAGGGTGGATGATCCCATAAGGCTACGGCCAAAGAAGGCCTAGTGCCTCGCCAAGACCTGGAAGCCAATTTCTGAAATTCAAATTCAAATTATCTTTTGTCAAATTCGAATCTAACACAAATTTCAAATAATTATAGATTCTAATCTATTTTCAAAATTTCTATTTTTCAAACTTATTCTGTTTCAAAAATCACTTAATCAGTGTTCAAAATTTCTGCTTTCTAAACTTATTTTTTTTCAAATCTGTTTTCAAAATTAAATAACATTTTTCAAAATAAATGAAAATTCCTTTTCAAAATTAATTTTTACCTTCAAACCTGTCTCACAAAAACTTTTAAGGCTAACTGTTTGAAAACCTTAGATTGGGTGAGACAGGAAAATTAAGTTCAAATTAAAATTTCTTTTATGTTGTGTTTTAATTCAGAGGATAATTCCAACATAGTCAAACCATGATTAACATAGTCAAACCTTAGTCAACTAAGTCAAACATAGTCAAACCTTAGTCAACTGAGTCAAACATGGTCAAACCTAGTCAACACTAAGGTCTTAGATAAAGTCAGTCTATGTCGGATACAGGGGGAGTTCTTCTTAATGTTTTTTAGATTTCTCAAAATCCTTATGCTTTAAAACTTATTATTATCTCAAAATAAGGTTTCAAAAGTTGATTCAAAAACCTTAATATATTACTATCGCTTTGGAAAAATTATTATCATTTCAAATTTTTTTTAAACTGTGTTATTATTCCAAATTGAGTTTTCAAAAATTTATCTCCTTGAAAGTTATCATACTCAGAAGATTGTTCAAAAGTGCTTCTTTTGATCTTGACAAACCCTAAAGACACAGAGGAAAGGTCCACTTCATGATCTTCAAGGACTCCTAGGATGTGTCAAATTAAGGGGGAGTCTAAGTCAAAAGAAAAACTTCAGAAAAAGTTTCTTTTTACTTATGTCTTTGTTAAACAGTTCTTTCTAATCTGACTCAAACCTTAAGACTCAAAGGAAGAGTACTTGTGGTCAACAAGCTTCCCAGGACTGAGTCAAGTTTAGGGGGAGGTCAAAATTAAAGAAATTATTTAATAACATGCTTTATTTCAAACTCTTGCAAAAATCTAAGTCTTTCAAAATACTATTTGTTAGAATTTGTGTGACTTATGAAATTATTTTCGAAATAACATTTACTTAGGTTGGAAAATTTCCAGGACATTTAGGAAATGTCCTTGTAGTCAACAAGGTTTCCTAGGATAGTGTCAGACTGAAAAATGAACCAAGTTAAGTAAAACATTGAACCTTCAAAAGTTCACACACTTTTTTAGAATATATTTTTAAGTACTATCATTTTTTTTAATATTTACTTGAGTTTGAAAATTTCCAGGACACTTAGGGAAATGTCCTTGTAGTTAACAAGGTTTTCTAGGATTGTGTCAGACTGGAAAAGAAACCTAGTCAAGTGAAATATTTTGTTTTCAAAAAAAATCTAATACTTTTCTAAAAGTACGTATGTATTTCAAATCATAATTTATCTCAAAAGTACTTGAAAAATCTTTTCAAAACTCTTTTTCAAAATTTTTTTTACAAATACAAAATATTTTTTTTTGCATAATACTCTTCAAAATGGACTTAATCTGGAAATTTAAGCTTTTGCTATGCTTTTAAGAGTTATACCAAGTATTTTTATGTTTTCAAAACTCGTAAGCTCTGATACACAATTTCTTCTCAAAACTTCTTTCAAAACATATTCCGTTATTGATATATATCCAGGGGGAGAGATTGGAAAGAAGAGTGGGAATCAAAACTTTCAAATTTAAATTTTTTTTCTCTCTTCAAAAAGTATTAACTTCTTTTTCAAAATGTTTTAAGTACTTACTTAACTCTTTCAAAAACATATTAAACACTTAATTCTTTTTCAAAAACATATTCTCCCAAATCAAGTTAAATACTTAACTTTATCATTTTAAGTATTAAATAATATTTCTAAGTACTTAACAATTCTTTTCAAAAATCATTTTTTTCAAAAATCATTTCTAAGTACTTAAGTATTTAACGGGTATTTTTTTTACCTAATTTTCTCAATCAAGTACTTGACACTTAATTTTCAAATTCTTCTAAAAAGTACTTGCTCCAAAGTTTAAAAACTTGTTAAGCCTGAAAAATCCTTTTCTTGAAAATTTTCTAAGCATGAAAAATTTCTTGAAAAATTTTCTAAGTAAAGTTTCCTTTTCTAAAAGTTAAAAGTTTTTTTTGGAAACTTGGAAATTTTGCCTAAGTAAATTTTTTCTGCCTTATAAAAAGTTGTAATTTTTTTTTAAGCCTGAAATTTTTTTTTCATAATGGTAAATTATCTAAGTGTAAAAAGTTTTGAAAATGCTTTTACTCGATTCTTGAAAAATACTTTGTCAAAAACATAAAGCACTTAGAAAAACTCATAAATCCCTGTTAGATACCTTGTTCACCCATGCTTGTTTTTGATATATGTCAAAGGGGGAGGAAAGGTCAAAGTTAAGAGTTAAGTTAATTATTCAGGGGGAGAATGAGCATGAGAAATTTTTTTCTCTCTCTCTTTTCACTGTTCAAATTACATTTGGGTTTAGACTGTTACGAATTAATATGTTTTATTAGTCTTAACCTTTATGCTTAAACTGCTATCTTTTTCCTTAACTTTGAATTGTGTTGCCATAATCAAAAAGGGGGAGATTGTTGGTGCAGGAAGCACCAGATCGAACCTTGTTTTGATATTGGCAAAGGATTCAAAGTTAAGGGTTGTTTTGTATCTAACAATGCTGCTTGAGTGTGCAGGAAACCAAGTCCTAGTGAAGGGCTGCTAGGCACCTGACGAAAGGCTGTCAGGAAACCAAGTCCTGGCGAAGGGCTGCTGGGCAAAAACCAAGTCCTGGCGAAGTGCTGCTGGGCGAAACTCAAGACCTGGCGAAGGGCTGCTGGGCAAAAACCAAGTCCTGGCGAAGGGCTGCTGGGCGAAACTCAAGACCTGGCGAAGGGCTGCTGGGCAAAAACCAAGTCCTGGCGAAGGGCTGCTGGGCGAAACTCAAGACCTGGCGAAGGGCTGCTGGGTAAAAGTCCAACTGGAGGATCCGGTTGGCACCAGGTAAACTCTCCCGAGAGGAGTAGGTGAGGACGCGTTCCCCTCCGAGGGAACATTAGGCGTCGGTTCGACCTAGGGCTCCATTTTGCCGAGTCACAAGCTGAGAATCTGAGTAAAGCATGACCCGGGCGGCTCCCACGTGCCGAGAAGCTTGTGATCCAGCCAAAAGAGCTTCATATTCTGCCTCATTATTGGTAGCCCGATAGTCCAACCTCACGGCTAGATGGAAGTAGTCCCCTTTTAGGAAAATTAAGAGAATACCGATACCGCTTCCTGATCGAGTAGCAGAGCCGTCTACATAGACCTTCCATGTTTCTTCCTCTTCCTTAGTGTGCAGTTCACTGAGAAAGTCAGCTAACGCCTGAGTCTTAATAGCAGCCCGAGGCAGGTACTGAATATCATACTCACTTAACTTCGTGGTCCATTTGATCATTCGGCCGGAGGCCTCCGGATTGACCAATACTCTCTCGAGGGTGTTATTAGTTAACACCCGAATGGGATGAGCCAAAAAATAAGGACGCAAGCGTTGGGTGGTCAACACAAGCACATAAGCTAACTTCTCAAGTGTATTATACCTACACTTGGCTTCTTTTAGCAGATGCCCGAAAAAGTAAATAGGTTGTTGCTCAGCCTCCCTCTGTTTTACAAGCACAACACTCATGACCCCCTCCGTGGTTGAAAGGTATACGTACAAAACCTCCCCTTCTTCGGGCTTGGCCAAGATAGGCAGACTGATGAGATAAGACTTTAATTCTTCAAACGCCCGATTACACTCGGCATCCCACTGGAACTTGATGGCCTTGCGCAGGATCTTGAAGAAGGGCAGATTGCAGTCAGCCGACCTGGAAATAAAGCGAGAGAGAGTCGTAATCCTCTCGGTCAGCCATTGAACTTCCTTCAGATTTCTAGGCGGTGGCATGTCTAGTAGAGCCTACACCTTGCTGGGGTTGGCCTCGATGCCTCGCTCGGTTAGGATGTAACCCAAGAACTTCAAACTTTTTTGCTCCAAACAAGCATTTGGCCGGGTTTAACTTCATACCATACCTTCTTAGGGTGCGGCTTCTTAGGGTGTGGCAGGTCTCCTCCACATCTGCTATCAAGGTTATCGCTCGGAGGGATTTGATGAGGATGCCATCCACGTACACCTTAATGTTTCTTCCCAACTGCTCCTTGAACACTTTGTTCATCAATCGTTGATATGTAGCTCCCACGTTCTTTAGTCCGAACGACATAACCGTGTAACAATAGGTGCCCTCAGATGTAATGAAATTGACCTTTTCTTGATCGCTAGGAGACAACGGCACTTGATGATATCCCTGGTAGGCATCCAGCATGCAGATAAGCTCACTTCCGGCCGTGGAGTCCACCATCTGATCTATCCGAGGGAGTGGATAACAATCTTTAGGACAAACAAGATTGAGGTCTCTGAAATCTATGCAGACCCTTCATTTGTTATCCGTCTTGGACACCAGCACTACATTGGCCAGCCAAGCTGGGAACTACACCTCCCGAATGTGCCCCGCCTCCAAGAGCCTATCCACCTCGACTTGGATTATCTTGTTTTGCTCAGGACTGAAATCTCTCTTCCACTGTTTAACGGGTTGAGCGTCAGGGTAGACATGCAACTGATGCTCCATGACTTCTGGTCGGACGCCCTTCAGATCCTGGGTTGACCATGCGAATACATCTTGATTCTCTGCCAGGCACTGTACTAGTTGTTGCCTAAGGTTGGGATCTAGCTTCGGTGCTATCTTTACTTTCGCCTCTTCTCGGTTGGGGAGGAGCTGAACCACCTTCTTTTGCTCCCTCAACTCAGCCCAGGGGGAGGGATGTACCATGTTGCAGTTGGCCGATGGAGCCCGGAATGCCTTCCGTACTTTCGTTCGGACGTCATCCAGGTAGCATCGACATGCTACCTTCTGGTCACCTCTTACTTCTCCTACCTGATCGCCGACCAAAAACTTAACCTTCAAATAAAAAGTGGACGACACTGCTCTGAATTCGTTGAGGGTTGGTCTCCCCAGGATGACATTATAGGCGGATGGCACATCTACTATCAGGAAGGTCGACCACCGAGTTCTCTTCAGGGGCTCTTCAAGAGTTTCCAGCAGACCGATCAAAAGTTTCTCCAAAAACCTTTTGACCACTCTCTGATAGTTCACCAGAACGATCAGAAGCCAAACAGAAACCTTTCTGTTCTCTCTCTAATCGGTCACCAGACCGATCAGACGTCCTTGGTTCGGTCACCAGACCGATCCACAATAGAGAGTTCGTGCCAACTCCCTGATCGATCACCAGACTGATCCAGCGACTCCCAATTCAACTCTAAGTCAAGAGAACGGCTCCCTAGCCTTCTCTGACTCGTGCTTAGTCCCCCGGACCAAGACTCCGTGCCCAGCTTCACTCACCGGGACTTCATTCAACCTAACTTCACTTGCTAGGACCTGGCTTCTCTCACTAGGGTTTTGGTCGCCTAGCTTCACTCGCTAGGACCCGGCTTCACTCACCGGGATTTCAGTCACCTGGCTTCACTCACCAGAACCCGACTTCACTCACCGGGATTTCCGTCACCTGGCTTCACTCACCAGGACCCGCCTTCACTCACTGGGATTTCAATCACCTGGCTTCACTCACCAGCATTTCAACCTGGCTTCACCCACCAGGACCCGACTTCACTCACCGGGATTTCCGTCACCTGGCTTCACTCACCAAGATCCGGCTTCACTCACTAGGATTTCGTGCCCAGTCCCCGACCAGGACTTCAACCGAATTCACTCAACCAAACTTAAATCGTTGTCAACACCAAAACAACAATCGGGCCAGACTGCATCAACAATCTCCCCCTTTTTGTTGTTTGACAACCCGATGTAAGTTTAGGTATTAATGATCAATTGAAGTCAATTCAATTATCATAAGGGAATCAAAGTCCTCCCCCTACAATAACACATCCCTAATATTAATCAACCATTCTCTCCCCCTTTGTCAAACACCGAAAAGAGTATGGTTATTAAGTTTAAGCATACCTCCCCCTTAACCAAGGGTCTCTCCCCAAACCCAAAATAATCAAAGGATAATTTTTGAATTGCATATGAGAGGCATATACCATAAATGTATCATGGCAACAATGTATATGCATCATACGATAATAAGTAGTGCGGCTTCATCAGACTGATGATTGATACAGAAAAATTTCTGATTTATCTATGGACGATCAATTTTCAGAAAAATTTCTGTAACTCTGATTCGTTCAAGATCAGACTGCATTAACAATTGAAATTCCACAACAAGGGTGTGGACTCTATCGACATTCGATATTTCAGAAAAATTTCTGAACCATGGTTTGAGTTCTTGACTAAGAGATATTCCTTATCAAGAGTCAACCCTTTCTGATGGATTTGAAAATTTCAGCATAGGGGGATCAGACTGAGGTCCCTGATCAGAATTTATCTGATCGATCACCAGTCCGATCAGAAAGACTCCTAATCGGTCATGGTGACCGATCAGGGTGAGTCCTGATCGGTCGGTGGACCGATCTGATTCGATTCAGAAAGTTTTCTGAAACTGATATGTTTTAGAAACATGTTTCTTTCAACTTTCGAACACTCTAAACCCTAATACAATCAGAGTTAATCCCTTGTTGAGCTTAGACGAGTTCCATTAACCAACATTCATTTGCCTTAACCAAAATGTATATCTTCATATCATATCACATCTCCAATGATAATATGACTTGAGAGTAAAGCACATAACTATAAGATTTATAACGTGATTCAAAAAAACATGGTAAACTTGAGCTAGATGTTGGGGATGTATACATATATATACTAAGTTCTAGAACCTTGATTTTGTTTGATACAAAGAAAGCACTAAGTCATACAACATAAGCAATGAATCTTGAAACTCAAGTTATTTGTTTGGTGATGCCTTGTGAGATTTTCATAATGATCATCACAAACTATGTGTTCAACTTGTTCTTAAACAAAATTTGCATGTCATAGATTAATGTTACTAACACATACAGTAAATCATGGCATACTCGATCATGTTCACCAACCAAAACACCTTAAGTTTGAGTTATCTAATCAGGTATTTCAAACATAACTGCTATTTTGATATTATGGCTAACTCCTAGATTTTCAGTATACTGAAGAGTTCAAACATAAGCAATTCATGGTCCTAATTCAAGTTTGTATCAACTCTATCATCCTAAACCCCATTCTATTGATAATTCATGGATTGGATTGGAAAATTTATAGATCCAAGTGTGTATCAAGTTCATGGTTCCAACCAATTTGAAATCAAGTCTGTATCAAGAATTTATTCCCCAAATTGCCCATAAAAGTGAATAGGAAGATTTTCCAGTATAGATGGAGAAATTTTCAATGTATCTACATTGTTTATGATTCCCATTTCCTTAACCCCAATCATCTAAATTCAAGATGAAAATCCATTTCTCATGGGTAGTGTATGGTCATCCATTAAATGGAGGAAATATTAGGTACATCCCTAACTATGAATGACTATATGTTTGGAGCACCAAATATCAACCACCCATGCTAATAGATGCTCCCCCTCAACCAATGCCTATACAATTCTAAATATAGAGGTTTTAGGTACCCAAATTTTGGGACCAAATGCATCAACAATGAAGGACTTAGGTACCCATGCCTTAGTCAATTTCTTTCTAGCTTTTTGAACCCTATAATCATTTTGTGATCTAAATTGGGTTTTTGACATTAATGATATGACACTAGGTTCCTTAGGTTGGTAACCCAAACCAACCTTGTTGTAAGCCGCTTTTTGCGAATTTAGAATCATATCTAAAGTTCTAGAGCTAGTTGAAAACTTCTCAAGAATATTCTTGAGATTTTCAACTTCGCTCTTCAAGTCCTTACTTTCATTCTCAAGGATCTTAACATGCGAGTCATCAACATCATGATCCTTAAGTGTTTTCAATTCCTCTACTTCTAATCTTAATGATTTAACCTTATTCTTAGATTTTTTAAGTAGACTAGTTAAGCATGTGATAGTCCTATAGCATTTGTCTAATTCAGGAGAGATTACCTCTTCATCATCCGAAGATGATGAAGGCGCGGTTGAGGAGTCACTTGATTCATCTCCACTCTCCTTAGTTGACTCTTCTAAGGCCATGAAAGCCACGTGACAGTAGGTCTTCTCCTCCTCCTTTTCCTTCTTCTTCTCCTTCTTCTTTTTCCTTCTGTCACCTACCACAAAAGCAATCCCCTTCTCCTTGGGGCTTTGGTTAGAGATCTCATGTAGTTCCATTTCACAAAATAAATTCTCTAACTTAACAAAAGATAAGTCCTTGGAAACCTTGTAAGCATCCACCATGGATGACCACAAGGCATTCCTAGGGAAGGCTTTGAGAACATACCTCGCTAGGTCTCGGTTTTCTACCTTCTCACTGATGGAGTGTAGACCATTGAGGATCTCTTTGAATCATCCATGGAGTTCACTTACCTTTTCATTTTCTTCGATGGAAAGATTTTGGAGTTGGATGAGAAGCAGGTCTTTCTTGGCTATCCTTGAGTCCCAGGTGCCCTCATGGAGTTCGATAAGCTTATTCCAAAGGTCCTTTGCGCTTGTGAAGGGAACAACTCTTATCAATTGGTCCTTGGTCATTCCGCACTGCAAAGTGACCACCGCTTTCGCATCGGCTTCTCCCTTGCGAGTTTGCTCAGCCGACCACATTGAGAAGTCTAGATCTTTTCCCTCAGCATCCTTTGGAGGAGAGAAACTCTCCTTCACAGCGAACCATATGTTGATGTTCATCTTGAGATAGTACTCCATCCTCGACCTCTAATATTGAAAATCTAATCCGTCGAAGAAGGGTGGTCTGCTGGTGCTAAAACCTTCTCTCAAAGCCATCATTGTTAGCTCTCGGGTGTTAATCCGTTTAAAAGAGCCCCAAGCTCTGATACCACTTGTTGGCGCTTGGATGACTATAGAGGAGGGGGGGTTGAATGTAGCCAGACACAAAACTTAGCTTCTTTTGAACTCTCTACACTTAAGGGTTAGCAGCAGCGAAAACAAACAACACAAACAGGATTGCAGAAATGAAAACAAACCAAATAGACGCTAACTCGAGGATGTACAAGGTTCGGGGATAACTTGCCCCTACTCCTTGACGTGCCCGTAAGGTGGGCGATCCCTTGATCGTCGGCAGATCAAGCCCCGGTGACCCGGATAAAACTGAGACTTCTTCTCGGTGGAGAAACCTCTCCACATATAGTCTCCAGATGATATAAGTTAAGCACACGAGACAATCAAGAAGGAAAAACTCTCAGAAATCTCACAGGAATGCTTAAGCAAGAAAACTACAGAGAGCTCAACAGCAGCAAACACTTCTCAAGTTTTTCTGCCTGTTCGTCGCCTGCTCCTCTACATCGTTGCTTCTTCTTAAGCCCTGCTCACCATTGCCAGACTCCATCAACATCCACTGAGCCACAGCCTGACCCACTAACTCCACTGAGCACTCAGTCCACTGAAGACCTCTTCAGCTGAGCCTCCGTCAGTCGACAGCCGCGCCAGAATCCGTTGAGACCTGGAAACAGAAAATAGCCAAACTGACGAGAAGAAAAGTCTCCAGTTGACCCTCCTCCATTGTTTGAATCCTCCCTGTATCACCTGCACACTTAGCAGATACTTAGCAAAGCGTATCACAAAGAAATCGGCAGTGTATCATAGAAAACGCAGAGAAAACAGACGCGATCAGAGCGTCTAACAACGATTTCAAATTAAAGTTCAGACACTGATCGGTCATCAGACCGATCAGTGATGACCCTGATCGGTCACCAGACCAATCAGGAAAAGCCTTGAATGATCAGGCTCCAGCCTGATCGGTCCATAGTGAGAAACCAGGAATCGCGGACTCCTTGTGATCGGTCACACTGACCGATCAAGTATTGGGGATCAGTCACCAGACCGATCCAACAGCTGAAGACAGAACCTTCAGCTTTTTCCAACCAACGCCTCCTGATCGGTCACCAGACCGATCAGGTTGTGCCCTGATCGGTCTGGTGACCGATTAGGTCACTCCCTGACCGATTAGGATCCATCCTGATCGGTCAGGATGAGGAACTCGTGATATTTGATCGGTCCAGCAGACCGATCAAGAGTTTCTCCAAAAACCTTCTGACCACTCTCTGATCGTTCACCAGAACGATCAGAAGTCAAACAGAAACCTTTCTATTCTCTCCCTGATCGATCACCAGACCGATCAGACGTCCTTGGTTCGGTCACCAAACTGATCCACAACAGGGAGTTCGTGCCAACTCCCTGATCGGTCACCAGACCGATCCAGCGACTCCCAATTCAACTCTAAGTCAAGAGAACGTCTCCCTAGCCTTCTCTGACTCGTGCTTAGTCCCCCGGACCAAAACTCCGTGCCCAGCTTCACTCACCGGGACTTCATTCAACCTAGCTTCACTTGCTAGGACCTGGCTTCACTCACCAGGGTTTTGGTCACCTAGCTTCACTCGCTAGGACCCGGCTTCACTCACCGGGATTTCAATCACCTGACTTCACTCACCAAAACCCAGCTTCACTCACCGGGATTTCCATCACCTGGCTTCACTCACCAGGACCCAGCTTCACTCACCGAGATTTCAATCACTTGGCTTCACTCACCAGGACCCGACTTCACTCACCGGGATTTCAATCACCTGGCTTCACTCACCAGGACCCGGCTTCACTCACCAGGATTTCTACCTGGCTTTACTCACCAGGACCCGGCTTCACTCACCAGGATTTCGTGCTCAGTCCCCGACCAGGACTTCAGTCGAATTCACTCAACCAAACTTAAATCGTTGTCAACACCAAAACAACAATCGGGCCAAACTGCATCAACAATCAGCACTTCAGGAGTAGCAGTGGGCACATCAAGCGCGACCTGGTTGAATCTCTTGATATAAGCCTGCAAGGACTCCTTCGGGCTCTGTTTCAGGGCAAAGAGGTTAAGGTTTGTCTTGTGATGTCTCCTGCTACTTACAAAATGTTGTAGGAAGAGCCTTTTGAAATCGGCAAATTCTTGCACAGACCCTTCCGGGAGTCTGTTAAACTAGCGCTGAGCGGGCCCGACCAAGGTGGTCAGGAACGCTCGACACTTAATGTCGTCCGTGTATTGATGCAGCAAGGCAGCATTCTCGAACTTCATCAAGTGCTCTTCTGGATCCATGATTCCTCCATATTCTGCAATAGATGGAAGTTGGATGTGCTTGGGGGTTGGTTCTTGAAGGATACGACAGGAAAAGGGGAATCCGGTGCGGTCAAACGGAGCTTGGTTAGCCGGGGCCTTCCCCTTGTTGAGCATTACGCAGCTAGAAGAGACTTCCAGCGGGGCAGACTGATCTGCACCCTCCGCTGGGCCAAATAATGCACGAGGGAAGTAAGGGCTACCACCCGGATGAGCCTCGCCCTCCATTCCAACACAGGCAACCACCTCAGATGGACCCCCTGAGTTGGACGGCTATTGGTCTTCTGTGTGCTGCTAGCTTTTGAGCTTTAGCGGTCACTAGCAACTCGAAATCTTCTTGTGAGAGGGTAAGCGTCACCTTGTTGGAGTCGCCCATCTTTGTCTTTCGATCAGGCAGAGTTTCCCACAGACGGCGCCAAATTTGATCCTGTCGACAAGCGGAGAAGGGTCTCGCTCAGATGACACAGCAAAACGGACGAGTCGCCGGGGGACCTAGGGTCAGACCGAGGGCCTGCAGGAGGATCAGAGGGTTTTGAGCTGAAAAGAAATGAGGGGCAAAGAGATCAAGAGGTGAAGCAGCGAAAAGCCAATCCCCTTTTCAGAGCCTTGGGCGAGCCTTATATAGGGGGGGGCCCCTGTCTTGTCTTGGCTGTCTTTTCTCATAAAGGCTCAATCTTCTGACAGACAATCTCGTGGCAACTTTAGTTTTCCCGAGGGTCTGGCGGGGCCGCCAAAAGGTCATTCGCCTGTCTATACTGTCATCCTACTGTCAGCATTGATGCTTGATGTCCTGGGAAGGCATGATTATGGCAAGTGTCTCTTCCTAATAATGAGAGGATTTTGTGTATCTTTCGCATTTGGTGGAGTCTAATCGACATTAAACAGTTCTGATTGCGGAATTACTTTGTTCTTAGATTTCTTAAGCAAGTTGGTTAAGCATGCTATTATTCTATAACACTTATCTAACTCGGGAGAGATTACCTCTTCATCATCCGAAGATGATGAAGCCGCGGTTGAGGAGTTCCTTGATTCGTTATCACTCTCCTTGTTTGACTCTTCTAAGGCCATGAAAGACATGTGACAGATGCTCTTATCCTCCTCCTTTTCCTTCTTCTTCTTTCTTCTGTCCCTTGCCACAAAAGTCACATCCTTCTCCTTTGGGCTTTGGTTAGCAATCTCATGTAGTTCCATTTCACAAAATAAATCCTCTAATTTAACAATAGAAAGATCCTTGGATACCTTATAGGCATCCACCATGGATGACCACAAGGCATTCCTAGGAAAAGATTTAAGTATATACCTTACAAGGTCTCGGTTCTCTACCTTCTCATTAATCGAATGCAAGCCATTGAAGATTTCCTTGAACCGACCATGAAGCATACTTACCGTTTCATTTTCTTCCTGTTGGATCGGGTTGGTCCGGCTAGAGGGGGGTGAATAGACGGATAATAAAATAAAGAAATGGAAGGCACTTGTCTTCAAAAAAAAAAACTTGGTCGCAACTAAGAACGTTGCTTCCAAGGCAGTGGACGCTCAATTAAAATCTCCTTGTGGCGGAGAAGCCTTACAATAAAAGCACGCTAGACTATAGAGAAAATTACAAGAGAATTGAATGAATAATAATGTTGAAACTCTAAGCCTATTTATAGCCTAAGAGAATAAATCTGGATTGTTGATTTTTGAGGAATTTTCTCTTGGCCATTGATCCATGGATGTAATCTGGATGGTTGATCTTGGATGAGATTAAACTGCATCCATTGGATCTGATTAAAGGATAAAGTTATCCTTTAAGAGATAACTTTATCTTCTGCTCGCAACAAATAAATAACTTTATCATCTGCTCGCAACAACTTCAATCACATCTCTTTCTTATCTCAGTTGGTAAGGTTGATGATTTAGGTCGACGAGGTTGTTGGTTCGAATCTTTGCAGCAACAAATAAAATTCTTTTTGTTTCACGTGCCTTGTTTGACTTGGTCAAACTGACCAGTCTTTTGGTTCATCTTCTGGGTGATTTCCGGCCAACCGGAGTTAGGCTCACCCGAACCCGACTCCGGCCTTTCACCCCTCGAGCGTGCTTCCTCCCGGTTTCCCGTCCCTCGGGCGTCGCGTACGTCCTTCTCGATCCATTGGTGTACTCTTCCGCAGCTTCCGCGTCCCTCGGATTGTACCGAGCCCGTCGGCTCACTTCTCCGCACAATCCTTCTCGTCCGCTACGTCTTACACTCGACTTCCTCCGTACCTAAGCTCCTGCACACTTAGCAGAGGGATTAAACATACCAGGACCTAACTTAAATTGGTTGATCACATCAAAATCAACCAGGGGTACTTACAATCTCCCCCTTTTTGATGTGCATCAATCCGAGTTAAGTTAGGGTAAAAAAATAAAAAAAACATGCATAATAATGTAAATGCATAATAATGTAAACAGTTTAAGTTAAAAAATTTAATTTAGAATAAATTAAAATTCTACCCCTTAACTTAATACTATTCCTCCCCCTTTGATCACATCAAAAAATGGAAAAATATAATTAGGGAAGAAAATTTTTGAGTGCGATAAAAAATATTCTAAGTGAAAAAAAATCGCGTTACCACAGATTTTTCAAATTTAAAATGACATATTTTTTTCAAAGTTAATTCCATTTTTTTTTAAAAAAATGACATAAATAAAATCTAAATTTTTTTGATAAAATCCACAGCTGATGAGGAGATCCAAAAAAATCGGATCTGGTCAAAATATTTTTCTATCGAATTTTAAAAATAAAAAAAAACATATTTCAATAAACAATTCATAAAAAATCGAAAAAAAAATTGAATATTTTTGTTAAAGTCGAAGATGAAGATATGAGTTTGGACAAAAATTTTGAGTTTTAAATTCGTTCATCAAGTCCAAAAATGACAGACCAACACATAAGAGTTCTTGAAGAGTAAATTTTAAAAAATTGGAAAAAATACTTCGAAAAATTTGAAAAAAAAATTGTAATGAGTCTTTCCCCTAAACTCTTAATTTCAAATTTCGAGGGAAAAAAATATTCGAAAAATTTTGAAAGAAGTTCCAGTAGATAGACAGCATAATTGTGCAAAAAAAATAAAGACATAATTTTTATTAGAGAAACAAAATGCGCACATATATAATAACAAAAAAAATTATCAGTTTAATACAAATTTAGGAACCCAAAATAAGTTCCTGTCTACAGGATTAATTAAAAACTTAGGCGGAATATAGCTTTTGGGCACCTTTTTAAATTGACCCTTATGATTTTTAAAATACCAATTTAAATTATCAGGAAAGTAATTTTTCTTTTGGCGTAAATATGCAATATCAAGTTCTAATTTTTGCACCAAGTTTTTCAAATTATCATTTTCATTTTTCAAAATTTCAGACGAGGATGTAAGTGTTAATTCATTTTTTAATTTTAAATTTTCTTTTTCTAATCTACAATTAGATTTGAGCAAAGCTTTAACTCCAGCATATAACTGATCATGAGGAAGAAAACAAACCTCACTTACCGGGTCGCTTTCGAAAGGCGAGGTTCCTCTTTCGTCGTCGCTTTCTTCTGACGTCTCTCCCCCTTCATCAATGCTCCCTTTTTGATGATTTGCCATCAGCGCAAGTCCCGCGTATTCTTGACCTTCCGACTCTTCTGACGAGGACTCATCGTCGAGTTGGATCTTCCTTGTGTTCAGTGCGGCGATGTCTGATTTCTTATTCTTCTCTTCATGCAATTCTAGGAATTTCTCCCAGAGCTCTTTTGCCGAGTTGTAATTCTCGATGCGGTTAACTTCTTGCGTGGGAAGAACGGCTAGTAGATGAAATTCAGCTTTGTCATTTGCTTCAAAGTCTGATTTCTCCTTCATTGTCCATGACTATTTCTTTATCCTTGCCGTTGTTGTCTTTAGGAACTGAAAAACCATTTTTCATAATTATTAGCAATTCAATATCAGTTTTAAAAAATACCTGCATTCGGCGCATCCACATCGCGAACTCCCCCTCAAACTTCGGCGGGTTGATTACGGCTCCAACCATTTTCTTCAAATTGCTGCAGTCGGCGGTTAGTCCTTCTACGGCGACCTTGGCTCTGATACCACTTGTTGGATCGGGTTGGTCCGGCTAGAGGGGGTGAATAGACGGATAATAAAATAAAGAAATGGAAGGCACTCGTCTTCAAAAAAAAAAACTTGGTCGCAACTAAGAACGTTGCTTCCAAGGCAGTGGACGCTCAATTAAAATCTCCTTGTGGCGGAGAAGCCTTACAATAAAAGCACGCTAGACTATAGAGAGAATTACAAGAGAATTGAATGAATAATAATGTTGAAACTCTAAGCCTATTTATAGCCTAAGAGAATAAATCTGGATTGTTGATTGTTGAGGAATTTTCTCTTGGCCATTGATCCATGGATGTAATCTGGATGGTTGATCTTGGATGAGATTAAACTGCATCCATTGGATCTGATTAAAGGATAAAGTTATCCTTTAAGAGATAACTTTATCTTCTGCTCGCAACAGATAAATAACTTTATCATCTGCTCGCAACAACTTCAATCACATCTCTTTCTTATCTCAGTTGGTAAGGTTGATGATTTAGGTCGACGAGGTTGCTGGTTCGAATCTTTGCAGCAACAAATAAAATTCTTTTTGTTTCACGTGCCTTGTTTGACTTGGTCAAACTGACCAGTCTTTTGGTTCATCTTCTGGGTGATTTTCGGCCAACCGGAGTTAGGCTCACCCGAACCCGACTCCGGCCTTTCGCCCCTCGAGCGTGCTTCCTCCCGGTTTCCCGTCCCTCGGGCGTCGCGTACGTCCTTCTCGATCCACCGGTGTACTCTTCCGCAGCTTCCGCGTCCCTCGGATTGTACCGAGCCTGTCGGCTGACTTCCCCGCACAATCCTTCTCGTCCGCTACGTCTTACACGACTTCCTCCGTACCTAAGCTCCTGCACACTTAGCAGAGGGATTAAACATACCAGGACCTAACTTAAATTGGTTGATCACATCAAAATCAACCAGGGGTACTTACAATCTCTCCCTTTTTGATGTGCATCAATCCGAGTTAAGTTAGGGTAAAAAAAATAAAAAAAACATGCATAATAATGTAAATGCATAATAATGTAAACAGTTTAAGTTAAAAAAATTTAATTTAGAATAAATTAAAATTCTACCCCTTAACTTAATACTATTCCTCCCCCTTTGATCACATCAAAAAATGGAAAAATATAATTAGGGAAGAAAATTTTTGAGTGCGATAAAAAATATTCTAAGTGAAAAAAAATCGCGTTACCACAGATTTTTCAAATTTAAAATGGCATATTTTTTTCAAAGTTAATTCCATTCTTTTTTTTAAAAAAAATGACATAAATAAAATCTAAATTTTTTTGATAAAATCCACAGCTGATGAGGAGATCCAAAAAAATCGGATCTGGTCAAAATATTTTTCTATCGAATTTTAAAAATTAAAAAAAAACATATTTCAATAAACAATTCATAAAAAATCGAAAAAAAAATTGAATATTTTTGTTAAAGTCGAAGATGAAGATATGAGTTTGGACAAAAATTTTGAGTTTTAAATTCGTTCATCAAGTCTAAAAATGACAGACCAACACATAAGAGTTCTTGAAGAGTAAATTTTAAAATATTGGAAAAAATACTTCGAAAAATTTGAAAAAAAAATTGTAATGAGTTTTTCCCCTAAACTCTTAATTTCAAATTTCGAGGGAAAAAAAATATTCGAAAAATTTTGAAAGAAGTTCCAGTAGATAGACAGCATAATTGTGCATAAAAAAATAAAGACATAATTTTTATTAGAGAAACAAAATGCGTACATATATAATAACCAAAAAAATTATCAGTTTAATACAAATTTAGGAACCCAAAATAAGTTCCTGTCTACATGATTAATTAAAAACTTAGGCGGAATATAGCTTTTGGGCACCTTTTTAAATTGACCCTTATGATTTTTAAAATACCAATTTAAATTATCAGGAAAGTAATTTTTCTTTTGGCGTAAATATGCAATATCAAGTTCTAATTTTTGCACCAAGTTTTTCAAATTATCATTTTCATTTTTCAAAATTTCAGACGAGGATGTAAGTGTTAATTCATTTTTTAATTTAAAATTTTCTTTTTCTAATCTACAATTAGATTTGAGCAAAGCTTTAACTCCAGCATATAACTGATCATGAGGATGAAAACAAACCTCACTTACCGGGTCGCTTTCGAAAGGCGAGGTTCCTCTTTCGTCGTCGCTTTCTTCTGACGTCTCTCCCCATTCATCAATGCTCCCTTTTTGATGATTTGCCATCAGCGCAAGTCCCGCGTATTCTTGACCTTCCGACTCTTCTGACGAGGACTCATCGTCGAGTTGGATCTTCCTTGTGTTCAGTGCGGCGATGTCTCTGATACCACTTGTTGGATCGGGTTGGTCCGGCTAGAGGGGGTGAATAGACGGATAATAAAATAAAGAAATGGAAGGCACTCGTCTTCAAAAAAAAAACTTGATCGCAACTAAGAACGTTGCTTCCAAGGCAGTGGACGCTCAATTAAAATCTCCTTGTGGCGGAGAAGCCTTACAATAAAAGCACGCTAGACTATAGAGAGAATTACAAGAGAATTGAATGAATAATAATGTTGAAACTCTAAGCCTATTTATAGCCTAAGAGAATAAATCTGGATTGTTGATTGTTGAGGAATTTTCTCTTGGCCATTGATCCATGGATGTAATCTGGATGGTTGATCTTGGATGAGATTAAACTGCATCCATTGGATCTGATTAAAGGATAAAGTTATCCTTTAAGAGATAACTTTATCTTCTACTCGCAACAAATAAATAACTTTATCATCTGCTCGCAACAACTTCAATCACATCTCTTTCTTATCTCAGTTGGTAAGGTTGATGATTTAGGTCGACGAGGTTGCTGGTTCGAATCTTTGCAGCAACAAATAAAATTCTTTTTGTTTCACGTGCCTTGTTTGACTTGGTCAAACTGACTAGTCTTTTGGTTCATCTTCTGGGTGATTTCCGGCCAACCGGAGTTAGGCTCACCCGAACCCGACTCCGGCCTTTCGCCCCTCGAGCGTGCTTCCTCCCGGTTTCCCGTCCCTCGGGCGTCGCGTACGTCCTTCTCGATCCACCGGTGTACTCTTCCGCAGCTTCCGCGTCCCTCGGATTGTACCGAGCCCGTCGGCTCATTTCCCCGCACAATCCTTCTCGTCCGCTACGTCTTACACGACTTCCTCCGTACCTAAGCTCCTGCACACCTAGCAGAGGGATTAAACATACCAGGACCTAACTTAAATTGGTTGATCACATCAAAATCAACCAGGGGTACTTACACTTCCATTGAGAGATTCTAGAGTTGGCTGAGAAGGAGATCTTTCTTGGCTATCCGGGTATATCGAGTTCCTTCATGGAGCTCTATGAGCTTGTTCCATAGGTCCTTGGCACTGGTGAAGGGGCCAACTTTGATCATCTGCTCCTTGGTCATCCCACACTGCAGGGTGACCACAGCCTTTGCATCAGCTTCCCCCTTTCTTATCTGTTCTGCCGACCACCTTGAGAACTCGAACTCTTTTCCCTCAGCATCCTTTGGAGGGGAGAAACCCTCCTTGACTGAGAACCACATGCCGATATTGGTCTTCAAGTAATACTCCATTCGTGATTTCCAATATTGGAAATCGGTTCCATCGAAAAATGGAGGTCTGTTGGTGCTGAAGCCTTCCCTCATAGCCATTGTTGTAAGCTCTTCGGATGTTAAACCGTTGGCAAGAGCCCCAGGCTTTGATACCACTTGTTGGACCTTGGATGGCTAGAGAGGGGGTGTGAATAGCCAGATACACAAACTTCTCGCTTCTTTGAAGTCTTTCTGCGATTAGGGTTAGCAGCGGAAGAAAACAAGCAGAAAGAAAAACAAAGAACAGAGCACAAACCAGACGCTAACACAGAGGGTTTACAAGGTTCGGGGATAACTTGCCCCTACTCCTTGGCGTGCCCGTGAGGTGGGCGATCCCTTGATTGTCGGCAGATCAAGCTCCGGAAATCTGGATAACAGAAACCTCCTTCTCGGTGGAGAAACCTCTCCACAATCAGTCTCAAGAATGATATCAGAATAAGCTCAGAAGACTCGAGAGGAGGCTCACACACAAGAGATGCAGTAGGAAGCTACAAGGAGGAAGAAACAATGCACACCATAACCACACAGCCAAACCCCGCAAAAACCTTTGCTCATTTTCTGTCTCTTGTTCTCGTTGTGTCTGCATCGCCAGCCTCTCCCTCTTAATCTTCCTTCTGCTCATCACCAGGCGCGTCTGCAACCACCACTGACCTATACTGGGCTCAGTCCACTGAAACCTCTTCAGCTGAGCCTCAGGTCAGTTGCCAGCTCTAGCCAGACAGTTGCCAGCCCGCGCCAGAAGCCGTTGAATCTTGCGAATGGAAAATAAACAAACCTGCCCGAACCGAAAGTCACCAATCGACCCTCCTTCTTGGTTTGTGTCATCCCTGTATCACCTGCACACTCATCAGAAGATTAGCGCAGCAAATTGAAATGAATCAGAAGTGAATCAGCAGGAATCAGAGCGAAATTAGACGTCTGACAACGATTCAAATTAAAGTTATCAGACACTGATCGGTCACCCTGACCGATCAATGATGGTCCTGATCAATCAGGCTCACTCCTGATCGATCCAGGAAACCTCTGATCGATCACACTGACAGATCAGAGATCGGGGATCGGTCACCAGACTGATCCTCAACCAAACCTTCATTGAACTATCAAGGCACAGCCTGATTAGTCACCTGATCGGTCACCTGACTGATCAGGTTGTGCCCTGATCGGTCACAGTGACCGATCAGGTCACCTCTGGACCGATCAGGACCCATCCTGATCGGTCCAGGAGGACCCTGATCGGTCACCTTGATCGATCAGGGTTTTCTCCAGACCCTACTGATCTCTCTCTGATCGTCAGAACGATCAGAGGCCAAATAGAAACATTCTGTTCTCTTTCTGATCGTTCACCAGAACGATCAGACTCCCTGGATTGGTCACCAGACCGATCTATTAACAAGGGAGCTCATGCCAACACCTGATCGGACTCCAGACCGATCCAACCACTTGGCTGACTCATGCTCAGTCCCCCGAACCAAGACTTCATGCCCGGCTTCACTCACCTAGACTTTGTTCAACCTAGCTTCCCTCGCTAGGACCTGACTTCACTCACCAGGGTTTCCTTTACCTAGCTTCTCTCGCTAGGACCCGGCTTCACTCACCAGAGTCCCGCTTCACTCACCGAGGCCCGGCTTCACTCATCGGGACCCGGCTTCACTCACCGGGGTTTCCGTCACCCGGCTTCACTCACCGAGACCCGGTTTTACTCACCGGGGTTTCCGTCACCCGGCTTCACTCACCAGGACCCTACTTCACTCACCGAGGTTTTCTTCGCCCGACTTCACTCACCAGGACCCGACTTCACTTACCGGGGTTTTCATCACCTGGTTTTACTCACCAGGACCTGGCTTTACTCACCGGGATTCGTGCCCAGTCCCCGACCAGGACTTATGCCGAACTTATCTTACTCACCTAAATTTAAATTGGTGTCAACACCAAAATAACAATCAGGTCAGACTGCATCAACACACCTCTCGGGGGGGAGAGGGACGAGTCAGACCTAAACGTCTGCCTGTCCAGTCAACTCATAAGTATGGCCGACCGACCTTCACTCACCAGCACAGAGCCCGATTGCTTCATCAAGCCTACTACAACCCCGGCGAACTTATCTAGTTGATTCAATACCCTACACGACCGGGCGCCTCTATCCAACCAAATTATGTACCCGACCGGATCACTTTCTTCCCCCTATTTAAGATTTTTACACACCATGAATATTAATCTTCAGAACATTAACAAAATATAAAGAACCGATGCTAACTTTTTTCTAAAAAAAATTAAAGCTAACTTTTTTCAGATTCATATAGAAAGATCTTCATGTAGAAGTAGCGCAGTAGTGCTCACTCACTTTGCGCCTTATGATAGACGTAGGTGAGGCTGTACTTTTTTATGTTAAGATAGATAAATCAGGATGATTATTAATCTGAGTAATGATAAATACATAATGATAATATTTCATATTAGCTCATCATCCATGCATCTTGAAAGGATGCATGGTCACCTACGAGATTATATTCACGATTAGTTATTATTTTAGGTAATTGTGATTCAATTTACGTGATAATTTACTAAATCGTCCGTCACGAATATTTTTTAATTTACCTGATAATCAATAAAAAAAATTCTATGGAATTGAATTGACCATTTTAGATTTATCTATTACCTGATTAATATTTAATATCTCAGATTTATCTCTTACCTTATTTTGGATGGTCATAACAATGTCTGCGCCGCACTCAGCGTTGGGGCACTCCTTCTGGAGCTGGTAACTTTAACCGTGGCGCCCTCGACCTAAAATTTTCGTGACGACGCTTATTTATATTTATTCAAAGTTAATAACTCATTAATTCCTCAATAGTTATAAATAGAGGTATTGAACTGAATAATGTTTTGAATACTATCCATTATAAAACATAAGTTTAAACTTATAAATAATTAAAACAAACTTTTAAAAATAATCAATGAATTACTTATAATAATGATAAATTTGAAAATATAAAAAACAATTAAATAAACTCCAATCAAAACTACATTTAAATAACTATAAGTTCGAGCAAAAATCAAATTCAACATTAAAATAAAATAACTTGTATAATTATTTAGGGACTCAAGTTAAAATTTAGGTTGAGCTTATCTTTTTGCCTGATTATTAACTAATTCTTTTTCAAAGGATTATTTATTATGTTCAAATAGTATCATTTCTTTATTAAAAAAAATCCTAATGAACAATTTTAAATTAAAGTATAACATTTTCAAATATAAAGAAGTCTTCAACCTATAATAATAATAATAATAATAATAATAATAATAATAATAACAACAACACACAATTAAATCAATAATACTCAGCTTTATGATTCTCTTAATTAGTAATCAAGATATTATCAAGTCTAACCCTGCTACAAGAACAATCTTAACTAATGTAACATCGATAGATCATTATTCTTTAATTACCTTCAATATACTCTAATTAATCTCTCCACTTCTTAAACAGCGTCCATAACTTCAATAAGCTTCTTCACGATCGAACTCGCGTAGATCGAAGAGCCTTCCTGAATCTGGAAATATTACATAAATTCATCCGAAGTGCTCCTTATTTTGGCAATTAATTGATCCAAATTTTTATAATTAAGAATCAGGATTAGATTAATTACCTTGGCGTTGAGCATGAAGATGTGAGATCCTCCGACATTTCCGCCGGACAAATGCATCAACTGGAGGCGGAGCTCGTCGAGTGCTTCGGCGACGGCGAGCAAGCAGTTCGCCCTCCTCCGGCGAGTCACCTTGATGTTGACCTCGTCGTCCACGATGCGCACGTCCACCAATGTCTCCTTGGACCTCCTCTGTATCCACGAGCAACGGAGCATCCCGTTGGTCGGTCCGCCGTCGACCAGCGGCGGCGCCGCAACCAGCGAGGAGCAGCTTTCCACGTCCCCGGCCGCTGCCGCCATTTTCTCCCCCCTCTTGCGCTTCTTCTCCGCCAGCATCTTCAGCTCCTCCACCGTCCTCAGCAGCTCGTTGATGTACTCGATCGTGTCCGCCACAATGGACGCCCTGTAAGGCTGCCGGAAGCAACACCGCACCGATCAACAAAGAACAAGAACAAAATAATAAGAAAATCACAGAAATCAAATTCAGTTCGTAGAGCGATAAATTAAACCTTGGTGGAGTTCGGAATGAGAGATTTGAGGTCCTCAAACTTCTTCCCGAGCCTTTCTCTCCTTTGCTTCTCATTCTTCTGCCCGCCCTGCTTCATCCCCCACACCTGATGCCTCGCCCTGTTCTCCAGCAGCAGCTGCTCTCCATGCAGGTCCCCCAACACACACGGCGCCTGGTTAATCAACGCATCAAAATGAACCGGGCGGTGGCCACAGAACGAGTCCATCACAGGCGGCAACTCCGCGAAGAACACATCGGCCGCGGCTGCCATGACCGCGGAGCCGGAGAAGCCATTAATGGGGAGGTCGAAGCACGGCGGTTGCAGCAGCTGGTGTTGGATACCGACGGAAGAGCCATTGATGGCCATGTCACTGCTGTTATCCCCCATGAGTGGCAAGTAATCTGAGTGAGTGGACATGGAACCAAAGTTGTGGTGCATCTCAATTCCAGTCTCTGCATCAATGAAGCAACACTAAACATATAAACATTAAACAGTCATTAATCAATTACAGTGGTTGATCAAAGCCTATACAGGTGATTACATCTATCCAATCAGGCAATTAAAGTGACCAGGGTGAAGTCGATAAGTGTAGAGGAGAGGAGAGAGATGTGGTGTTATATTGAAGAGGCAAGTGTGATATGATTTGGAGAGGAAGAGAGGCGTTGGGTTGTGCTCGAAAGGAAGTGCGGAGAGAAAGAGATGTTGGTGTCTTTCAAGGCTGAGCCATCCAAATTAGAGAAACTGGGGCTGTTTGTTACTTTGAGATTCCATGGCTCCTGGTGTGGACCACCACCTGTCTGTCTTCTGTGGGCCATCCTTCTGTGCATCACAATCTTCCGTAGCACTGACACAGCCTCTCCTCTGCTTCCAGAACTCACAGAGCAGAGAACATTAATTAATCGAACTATGTCATATGATTTGCTTGATTAATCAGGACTAATTTGATGGTTAGAACAAGGAAGAGTTTCCTAATGTCTCGGTCAAACACTGGCCCACAGTCATGGCTCCACTGCCCTTCTCTGCACAGCAGTTTCCCTGCAATGCATGCATATGTAGGGCTGCATCATGGAGTAGGATGGGAACAGAAGACAGATAATGATCAAATGATCCTGATTACTCTGTTTAATTAGGAGAAATGAGAGGACAGTGAATGTTGCAATGCATCATGGTGGTCCAGAGAAGGCATGAATGCAGTGTGTGATGGTTAGAAACAGCGTAGTAAAGATGAAAATGTTTTTTACAGGAAAGAATGGCTCGCAGTTCGCAATGGCATGAGCTTCTGCTTCACTTTTCATGCTCAAATGGACAGGAAACAGGACAAGACGTAGAACAATCGATATATAGTTTTGTAGGATAAATGAGTTTCCTTTGTAGGATAAGAGAGAATCTCATGTGATTTTTACCTATAGTTTTGTATTTGATGTAATCTTGGAGAAGTTGGCCCATGCCTTAGACGTGCCTTCATCCTATTTTCGCCTAAAATGTAGTACTTCTAAGGAAATATACCCCTTTAAACTTCTTGATGTTTACTGTCCTGGTGCTCCTCGAGTATGTTAGGTTTGTCTTTGCGATCCCTTGAATTATTCCCTCTTTTAACCTCATTTTCTTTGTTTATATGATCTTTACACACAAACGACAATCAACAACAGGTCAATTATCATAGTAACTGTGCTCAATGTTTGGGGTCTCACTCCCTTCTTGAATTACTAACAAACTAAGAAAAAGATTCATAGATGCTTTCTCACTTTGTTCTTCAATTGGCAGAAATGATTTGCTAACTCGCAAAGTTACTAAAAGAATAGCAATCTTCTTGAATTCAGAACATCTGTGAATGGCGACTTGGAAGGGATCCTTCACAACAAATTTCCTTTTACAGAAGTTCAGTTAAGCTTGTTTTGCACATAAAAGGGTAGAAACAGGAACATCTCCTTCAAAATTGTTGAGCTCTGGCATGGACTCTGCTTTACATATAAGGTGGCTTTTGCAGCCTCCCAAATCATTTGATAGCTTTGTGCACAACTGCAATCATAACAAAAATGATTTACAGCTTTTGTGATGATGATCTGCACCTTATTCTTTCATCAAATTCAGATTTCAATACCTGTCGATACAGTGTAGAATCTCCGTGTGATCTTCTTAATTCCACAACATACAAAGATGGACTGAGCTCAAACACCTGATACACCATCAAGTTGGTGTTTAACAAAACAAGTTCCACACAAAAACTGCTGACAGAATTACAATGAAAAAGGAGAAGTTTTACCTGAGCAGACACTGAAAGAGATTCAGGCCTAGTGGGGCTTTTGGAGGCCTTGCATTTTTCAATTACTTTCAACTGCAAAGTTTATACAAGTGCATTGTGTAAATTATTGCATCGAACTGTTTATCGGCTTAATTAGCCACAATCATAAAATGAAGTTGCAGTAGAATTACTTTTCCATGCCCTTTTTGAACTTGGAATCCCATTTCAGTAACAATATCCTCAATCTTTTCATATAATTCTTTTGGTGAATGATTTGATGTGAACCTGATCTTCCTCTCTGAGACATCCTGCAAAACCCGTTCAGCAGAATCATAAAGCTTTGTATTGACTGAGAATTAAAGGAACATGGTAAAACAATGTACTAATCCAATCATCAGAAAGTAAATTACCTCTTTCTCAAAAAAACCAGAAAGATCAAGAGAGGAAGACATTCCAATCAGTTGAAAGGCATTGATGTGGGTAGGTGTATTTCCACTGTCGTCTGGCTCATTATGCTTACACAAACAAGCAGCAAAGGCTAATTCAGTATCAACCATCACAGAATAGTAAAGGTACCAATACAAATGCACCAGATAGTTTGAGGGTCACCTCTTTGACCGGACAAGGTGCATTATCAAGACACAAATCCTCTTCATCATCAATGGGGGCAGCAGGAGTGTAATCTTGCTTGAACCAAACATGTTCTTTGATTCCAGCTACATTTATCCTTGTGATAGGATTTGGATCAAGGATTCTCCTTAGGATGTCTTGAGCACCAGGGGAGAGGCATTTAGGAAACTTTGTATCGCCCCTAACAATCTGAAATAACCAAAAAAGTCACAATGAGGAGCTGAAACAAACACCATTGTCATGCTTGATACACACACACACACCTTCTGATACAGTACAGCGAGGTTTCTGTCATCAAATGGCAGAGATCCTGTCAGAATAACATAGAGGATGACACCACAAGACCATATATCTGATCTTGCACCATCATAGCCTCTATTTGAAAGGACCTATAAGGAAAATTCTCAAAAAGATTATCTTTCTTATGACAACTACTGTAAACGTTCGTGAGAAAAACTTTTAATCTTTTTACCTCAGGAGCAATGTAGTTGGGGCTTCCACAGGTTGTGTGCAGCAATCCATCATTCTGAAAAGAAGAGAGAAGAAGCAAGGTTAGAGTATTGCATTTTAGAAATGTAAGACATGAGGCATGTTTTGACACTAGAATGAAAATGTTAAGAGGCACTTTGATGTTAATAAACTCTCATGGGACATTTAAAAATAATAAAAATAAAATAAAATAAAATGCATACGCCCAAATGTTGTGGTAAAGCACTGAGGCCAAAATCAGATACTTTGACGTTCCCTTTCCCATCGACAAGAACGTTTTCTGGCTGCAATAAAAACAAGGGAACTTAACTAGGAACAAAGAAACCAAGCTTTTAGGTGATAAATTAAACTTGTGCTCTGTTATCACCTTCAGGTCTCTGTGGTAGACACCCTTATCGTGGCAGTAACTTACAGCATCAATCAGCTGCTGGAAGAGCTTCCTCCCTTCACGTTCTGGGAGCCTTCCCTTCAACGCCTGCACCACCAGTCATCACAATCAACTCCCCGCGAAGAGCCAAACTAAATTGAAAGAAAACAGTTCTTACAATTTTGTCAAACAACTCGCCCCCATTGACATATTCAAGGACCATGTAAATCTTAGTTTTGCTCGCTGAGACCTGCAAGTTGCAGAAATACAGAGCTTAACCAGTGCAGTAATAGCAGCAACAATCCAAGGTATAATGAAGTTCCAAAAAGGGTCTTTTCTGCAGTATTAAGCAAATTGAACGCCATGAATGACCACTAGTAAGCAAGCGATGCACGGTTCCTTGAGAGAAAGCAAGCAAGGTCGCAACTGCCCTGCATGCCCCGACAAACACAGGGTACCCACCAATCATTCAGCTCATGGGCTGCAGTGATAGGCGGGCAAGTGGGACCCATAGCCATGTGACGATTACTAGTTTTGTTACTTGAACAACTAGCCGACCGTCGTTGAACTCAGGGAGGAGGAGGAGGAAGAGGAGGAGGTTCCACTGAATCGAAAAAAGGGGAAATTATATACCAGACCTCATATAATCTGACGACGTGGGGATGCTTCAAGAGCTTCAAGGTGGCGATCTCCCTCTTAATCTGCCATGCAGATACACATCGCTTTAATTGAGCATAAACATAAACATAAATACATGTTCAATAACTCATATATGTATATGTGTGTGTATGCATACTTGGTCGGTAATTTTGAGGGATTGGACTCGACGGCGGTCGAGTATCTTGATGGCGTAGGGATGGCCGGAGTCGACTTGGAGAGCGTACTTGACCTTGCCGAAGTTTCCCTCGCCGAGCGTCTTCCCCAACTCGTACTTCCCCAGCACATTCATTCCTTCTCCTCCTTCCTTCGCCATATCCACTACTACTACTTCTTGTCGTTCTTCTTATTGGATCATAATCGTTGAGTTGGGGATGGGGAACGTGGGATCAATGGATTTATAGAGGTGAATGGAGGTCATGCTATGGCGAGATATGACTTCTTCTCCGACTCATCAATTGTGACAGGAGGGAGGGAGGGAGGGAAGAAG
>JAGFNQ010003082.1:19897-43439 GCA_024364735.1 Boesenbergia rotunda | reverse complement strand
TTTTGAGGATCGTGTATGAGGAGGCATTTGAGGAAAATCCAACCGGAAGTTAGGCGGCCAAGTCGGGAAGGCCACGGGGAGGATAAAAAAGAACCTCTCCTTCCAACCCCCTGCTGGCAGAAGGGAGAGCCGAAAGGAAGGAAGTCCCAGGGCGAGCTTGGAAAACAAACTCGCCCCATTCATGCTTCTTCAGATAGAAAAAATGGTGAAAAAGTTCGGCGTGGGAGGAACAGCGATACAACAGGAAGAGGATGATAGACCCGCAGAGGAGGCGGATGGAGCTGGGGGTCAGTTGAGACAGGTTGATGCGGAGGTAGCGGCATACTAAGGCAACGAAGGGATGAATGGGGAAGCGCAGGCCCGCCTGCAGGTGATCCCTCGAAATGGTAATGTAGTGCCTCGACAGTGTGGCCGGCTGATCTGAAGGAGCAGGCAGCTGAATGTCATGGTCAGGCGGAATGTGAAACTCTGCCCTAAGGGCCTCGAGGTCGCCGTGGGAGAGAACAGACCTTGCCGTGACATACCAGGGATGGGGGTTACGGGACGAAGAAGCCATGGGGACACGCCGAAGATGTGGAGTTTTACCCGCGAGAAGAAGTAACGAACACCAAGAAGTAGCCGCAACCCTAGCCGGAGAAGAGAAGACAATGCGCCGGAGTGAAAGACGAGGAGACTTTACACAATTATGTAGGGAACGGGGCCACCTGGCGGTGGGCCACGGCAGAGGCGGCGGGCAGCAACAGCCGCTTGAGCATGCCCAGTGGGGCCCAGGAAACAAAACGCCTCGCACCCAACCTCGTTCCTCGGGGAAGGGGGGAAAATACCCTGGTGATTGGAGAAGGAATGGGGAAGAGACACGTGGCATCCTCCCCAGTTATAAGCGACAGTGACGAGAAGTTCTCAGCCGCTTAGGGATACGGAACCGTCAGCAGTTAAAAGAAAGGCGGGGTGGTTTCGTCAGCCGACCGGGATCCCTAGGCCTCGACAAGCCCGCAAAGAAGCCCCCAGACGAGACCAAGACCCCCCGGCGCGCCAGGCGTCCGTGAACCGAAGATGGTCCAATCAGTCGGACTCGCCGCCTCCTTCGACTAGACTTGAGGGGGCATAGGCCGGGCCCCTACGGGTATGGGCATAGGCCGGGCCCACTGGCCAGCCTGGCGCCATAAAGGCCTTGCGGACAGGGCAACCGCCAGATCAGCAAGTAGGTCCCCGCGCCCGTAAACCCCTCCAAAGGAAGGAGGGGGGATAGGGTCTATCAGACCATCGACGAAGGGTGGCCGGGCCACCTTTTAGCCAGCCGACCAGGTAAATGCCTAGTTGCCCATACTAGCTTACCCCGACCTGGAACAGGGTTTGGCACCGCCAGCAGGCAGATACCCACACTCCCTATCTTTCTACTGCCATCACCCAGACAGGATGTCCTACTCAGATCAGGTAAACAGCCCGCGGTAACCCCCCGACCCAGGATGTACCCTGCGCTCCCTCACTACCAGTCGAACGCATGTCAGCCCACGCTCACTGGTCCTTACCCAACTCGATCCTCAGCACTCGGACCCGCCAGTCGGCGCTCGGGGTACGGGCTGTCCCGTCCCTACGCCCCTTCACATCAGTACATCTAGGGTACGATCCTGCTAACGGGGTTCCTCATACCTTATCCACCTCTGACATCCCTGCGCGGTTAGTCCGCCCATCCAGTACCCTCGTACTGCACACCCGGTACTCATGTACTGCCGGAGCACCCCGCGCCATGCCGCGCCGTTCTTCAGTGCTCCATGCGAGCTGATAGCCATCGCACCCTTGTCTCATCAGTACGAACAAAGGTTTGTCAGCTCTCCCGGTTATATAAGCTCGGCACTCCCCCTACTGCAGGTACGCGCGTGCGAGTTTTCGCATCCCTTATCTTGTTTCAATTCAGTTTCCACTCATCTGCCCTCAGAGACTGACTTGACCGTCGGAGTGCCTGACCGGGGATTTCCCCGGCGGGTTCGCTGACGGCCTCTGTTTTGCAGGGACGTGGCAAGGCGCGGTCGACAACCGGCCACCTCACCGCCTCGCGGCACCTGGGAGGCCCGTCTGGCCCATGGGACTGCCACCCCACTTCGCGACAGGATCAAAAATATATATATATATATATATATAATTATAGATTTGTTACACAGATAAGCAATGCACAAATTAATTTAGTCGCCCAGTAATTGGAATTAGTAGTTATGTTATTATTATTATTTAATTTTGGGTCTGTATCACGTGGATTAATTTATAACAAATTCAGAAGAGAGAATTAAATTTTCTTTAATAATATTTTTATGTGGATTTGAAAATTATGATGTTCGTCGACAGCTGTTTTATTTTATAAAAAATAACGAGACTAATTCTTGATAACTTATCAAACTAAATGTAAGAAAGTATTTTAAAATTGACAAAGTTTAATTAATTATAAAAAACTATATCAACCTTTTTAAATTATAAAAATATTTTTTTTCCTTGTGCCATGTTATCCATTGACCATTGTGATGACAATGGCACGGCTTTGCAATATTTATTGGTTGATCCAATGTTAGAATTGACTTCCCTTAAATTTGTTTAGATTATATTTAATGGCTATGAAAAAAAGATGATAAATGTTTAATCCAATCATGATTGTTAGAGGATTCGATAGAGGTGGACTACCAAGAGGGTTGTATGACAATGAAAAAGGAGGGGAAGGAGGGTATGAAAATACAATAAGAATACGAAATAAAGATTTATTTATTTTATCATATTATAAAAATATGGAAGAAATGGTCTTCATAATGTGTTTTCAGAATTATATTTGGTTGAGATTAAATCAACGACAATTCTAAAATACTTCATAAGGAAATACAAACTATTCCATATATTTTGTTAATTTGAATTTTGAGTTGTTCGAAGAGGCAACAGTGAACTTGGTCTGGCCCCCGATATCTTTCAAACATTGAATAGATAAGTTAAAATAAAAACTCAATTTAAAAATCAAAGAACTTTTTAATTCTATTAGAAGAAAATTTGAAATCATCATTTAATTAATTTCAAATCAAGAACAAAAAAAGAAATTGAAGCGAGAAATTAGATGAGTGGACGTGGTTGATGGTTGGCAACCAACCTTGTGAGACGTCTAAAAGCCACCCTAAACGGCTCCAAAGTCTAAAACCGCCTCAAAAAGCATCAAGAGACACATTATGATTGAGGACTACAAGACAAAACTAAGTTCTTTATTGTCTAATTATCATAATTATTAATAGAGTTTGATTTTTAAAAGAAATTTAAAAGTCAAGAGTTCATATTTATACAAAGATATCATAAATTAAATTTCATAAATGCCTTATGGATGAAAGATTATTGAAATATAAAACATATATAAAAAGAAAATTCAGAGGTGTCTCGTGTGACTTTTGAATCGCTTTCGTTCATAATCGAAAAACCAATTAGTCACATGAAAAAAAATATATATACACGAAGCTATTCGCGTTAGGTTTTGTTCCACATAAGTTAGTGATTCATAAAGAGCCAAGCCCGAGCTGACCGACTTGTCTTGTATTACAATTTGACAGAGTGCTTTATTTATTTCCGTCTCTATCAACTTTTTTATTATTATTAAATGTTTAGTTGTTTATCTATTTATTTTTAATATATTGCACAATGCTTGTTGCAGTTGGAAACTCGCTATCTCTATCTCATGTTTAAGGGGGAGAGACGACTGTCTCGCATTTTGGGACCATCAATTTTGTGGGGGCACTCCATGTTCCATGATTTGGAGCTTATCCACCGAATCTCATGCAAGTAGGGATCAGACGGGATCCTCTCCTAGTATCCTTGTCTCGCCTGTCTTACACTCATCGACGATGACCGATGAATCGTCCGATCGACGATCAGACATTATTGATAATTTTTTATCGTCGTTCTGAATCAAACGATATCCTGGGATAACGGTGAATCAGTCAGATTCACCGTATTATAATTTCGTCAGATTTAACGATGAATACGGTGAGATCGCAATTGCGACGATACTCGACGGGTTTATCGTACCCCCAGGATATAGTTTTGTTCGGGGCAATGGCCGAAGGCCGCCGGTAGTGTCCGATCGACGATCAGACTACTCGTCAGCCATCGTCGATGAGTGAGATAGAGAGACAGGGATCCTCTGTGGGACATATGATCCGGCCTTAGTAGGGATGGGCACGTCAGAAGTGGTCTAAAATTAGTTTAAATTAAATTAGCCTTTTCAATATGTAAATAAATCTAAAAAAAAATTTGAGTGAGTTTATATGTAAAACATCTTTTTTGTGTGTAATTAGACACATAATGTGATGTGTGGAGTTAAGAAGATCACATGGAGATGCTATGTTAGTGAAAGAGTCATCGGGAAAAAAAATTTAATACGTGATTTAAAAAGTAAATTAAATTTGGGTATTTAGAAAATTTAAGCGTAGGGTTCAATAAATGATCAATTTATTTATGAATAATAATTGAGATAGTGAAATCATAGTGAATAACGTGACACCTTGTATGTACGATCTCCGATGAGTTCACCGTGCCCCCTAGGATATAGTTTGATTCGGGACGGTTCGGCTGCCGATGATGTCCAAACGATAATCGGACGTGTGAATGTAAAGTGTCACGTCATGCCACGTCATGCTACATCATTCATTATGGTTTTCACTAGTGGCGTAGCTAGGAATTTAGATTAGAATGGGCGATTTTCAAAAATGTTTAAACATTAGTATAAATTAATTTATATCATAAAAATTAAAATTTTGGATGCAAGTATTAAAAAATTTAAATTCAAAAATATAATCTTTCTTTTGTTCACATATATTCAAACTCATTCGATTCAATATCAAAAATATGAAAAAAGAAAAGAGGTGATGATAAACAGAGACGTATCCTATTTGAAATAGATTCATCTCTTATTATATTAAAATATTTCAATATTACTATTTCATCTAATTTATCATTAGTATAATATTTTAGATATATAATTATTTAATTTAATGACTATCTTTTTTTTTAACCATTCAAAAATAAATAACAAATAAAATTGAAAGTAAACAAATAACATACTCGACTAGTAAATAAAAACATGAACACATGAAAAATTAATACTATATATTTTTCTAACACTTGAATCCGTAATCAGAAAAGATGAAGTAAAATTTTTTTACCTCAATCAAAAAATATTCATTGTGGCCAGTGGAGTATCGGTGAAGCGACGACGACAACACTAGCCATAAACAATGACGACGTTGATAGCAATAATATGCGGCGATATCGATATGGGTAGTGGTAGCAGCGACATATAGTAGATGATTTTGAGGATAAAATTAAGATTAAAAAAATTAAAAAGGGAATTAAAGGATAAAGAAAAATAAAATAAAAAATAAAAAAATTAAAACATGGAGAGAGATGGGAAAAATGAATTATGGTCGATAGAGGGGAAAAGAAAAAATATAGAAAAAAATAACATGAGAGCTTTTTCATTGGACATTTTAACAAAAACACACAAAGTTTTCAATTATATGATTAAATCTTTCTTTATTATTTTTTCTAATGTATTTTTTCCTTATAGTTCAGGGGGTGTGATCGCACCCCCAAAGCTCCATGTAGCTACGCCATTGATTTTCATTCTCTCTATTATTGTTTTTTATTTATTATCATAGCAAAATGAAACATAAATGGGCTGCTTGTATATGGGCCTCTTAAAAGGCTTTATGGTCTGGACCAAATTGAGCGAATCTGGGAAAGGGTGAAGAAGGATTGCAGGAACAACAGTGCGCAACGTGAATTTTGGCAATGATTTTTGAAATTGCATTATTCCTTCTGAATTCAAAGTAAATGAATGAAAATTGTTTTTTTTTTAGATTATGACTGATCCTGTTGCCGAATAAGGTGGAATTCCAATAACGCGAAGGTCTCTCGAGCGATACGAATTGCTGACGTTGGCGGTTGACCTGCAAGGAACGACCGTTAGCAAATCCGCCGAGAAAAATCCCCGGTCAGACTCTCTAACGGTCAAGTTAGCCCATGCGCGAGAGAAAAAAGCAAGGAAGCAAAAAAGCAGTGGATCGAAAATGAACAGTTTGCATACTTGCGGGTCGAAGAGAGGAGGGGTTTATATAACCGGGGGAGCTAACAGGGCCCTGTCCGTGTCAATCTCAATCTCCGTACCAAATCGAGACAGGGGGTATGACCGTATGAGTTTGTCAGCTCTAGGCACCGAGTGGCGCAGCGCAGCGTGTCAGGGCAGCATGGAGCAAGGTATTGGCTCCGGTCAGAAGTATAGGAAGTGCGGGGCCAAAAGGACGTCCGAGATGTGCGTTATAAATGGGTGAGGCCTGCGCCATCCCTTGTACTAGGGTCATTTAATGAGCCGCCCGCGATGTGCGTCGCAAAGGGGTAAGGGTTGCGCCAATCCCCGTACTGGGGTTATTTAATGCAGTGGCAGGGCGTAGGGGTTGGGCCGACGGAAGTGTTATATATCTTAGGATATATGGTGTGAATGGAAAAGAGGTGGAGGGACTTTTAGTCCCACATGGTTACTTTCTCTTGAGTAGAAAGTGAGGAGGAGAATAAAAAGGCCCCCTTGAGAGGGGGGGCTTTAGTCCCACATTGGGAGCTTAAGGCAAAATATTTGGTTTATATTGTATCACAAGCATGGTAGTTGTGAACAAATGCTAGGGGAGAGACTCTCTCTCACGCGTGGGTGTGCAGGGGGGGTGCAAATCCAGGGCCCGGATTTGTACTGAACCAAGTGAACTCGTGTGCATGCACGACCTGCGCACGTCGAATGTCGGACCGATCGGGGCAAAATTTGTCCAAGCAGATGAACCAAAGTTTTGCCGATTTGATTTTTGCTCGAATGTAACTGATGCATTAATTTTGTTTAATGCGAGATCAGTAACCCCCAGACATTTGGATCTGGTCGGGTAAATGCCATTAAATGACGATTAATTCGTCATTTAATACTGCGAGGTCTGAGCCTATAAAAGGAGGCCGTGACCGCAGTGCGAAATTCTTCTCCACTCCACCTCGCTCCCGACCCCGCTGATAGCAGTCGGGTACCTCCTCAGTTCGCCACGAGCAACGAGTGCTCCGATGTGCCCGTGGTCTGCTGTTGTATCCTGAGAGACGGAAGTCCATCTGAGCCTCGAAGCACCGCCGGAGGAGGACGAATCTGTTTCAAGGAAACTGCGCTGCGCAGGCCTCAGCAACTCCCCGGTCGGGAGACGTCCTACTGCTGTTCGGGAGATCCCGGTCGGAAAACTCCACTCGGAAACCTCTCTCGGTCATTCGGGAGCTCACTCGGCCACTCGGGAGCTCACTCGGCCGCTCGGGAAACGTCATTCGGGAGCTCACTCGGCCGCTAAGGAAACTTCACTCGGGAGCTCACTCGGCCACTCGGGAGCTCACTCGACCGCTCGGGAAACGTCATTCGGGAGCTCACTCGGCCGCTAAGGAAACTTCACTCGGCCACTCGGGAGCTCACTCGGCCGCTCGGGAAACTTCATTCGGGAGCTCACTCGGCCGCTCGGGAAATTTCATTCGGGAGCTCACTCGGCCGCTCGGGAGATTTCACTCGGATCTCACTAGGCCACTCGGGAAAACCTGCTCGGGTCGGGAGATTCCACTCGGACCTCACTCGGCCACTCGGATCCCACTCGGCAGCTTCGGTTTTCAACTCGTCCACTCAATAGAGATAAGTTGAAATTGTTTTGTAATTTCAATTTAGTATAAAATCTCGGAAAAATCCTCCAACAGGAAGCTGGGGTAACTTACCGACCCCTCGTTTTGCTTGCCCCGAGTGAGATCGGGTCACCTGTGCCATCTCCCGAGTGAAGCAAGGCTTTTGCCCGAGTCCAAGGATGCTCGAGTGGATTCACCGACTCGAGACAGAAGGGCATGCTAAAGCAATGTGCGGACAACCTTCGTGGACTCAGTACGAAGGGCGATCAACCGGCTCAGAACTCGGACATGGGAGCCTTGTGCGCTAACCCTCTGCGAGAGGTATGTTGGTCGAGGTCAGTTACTCGGCCGTTAGGCTCGTGAACTCGAGCTGTATTATAATCTCGTCAGATTCAACGATGAATATGGTGAGATTGCAATTGCGACGATATCGGACGGGTTCACCGTACCCCCAGGGTATAATTTTGTTCGGGGTGATAGCCGAAGGCCACCGATAATGTCCGATCGATGATCGGATCACTCGTCGCGATTGTCGACGAGTGAGATAGAGGGAGAGGATCCTCTATGGGACAAAATTAGTTTAAATTAAATTATCCTTTTCAATATGTAAATAAATCTAAAAAAAATTGAGTTTATATGTAAAACATTTTTTTTGTGTAATTAGACACATAATGTGATGGTGTGGAGTTAAGAAGATCACATGGAGATGCTATGTTAGTGAAAGAGACATCGGGGGGAAAAATTTAATACGTGATTTAAAAGTACATTAAATTTGAGTCTTAGAAAATTTAAGCATTGGGTTCAATAAATGATCAATTTATTTATTATCATAGCAAAATGAAACATAAATGGGCTGCTTGTATATGGGCCGCTTAAAAGGCTTTATGGTCTGGACCAAATTGAGCGAATCTGGGAAAGAGTGAAGATGGATTGCAGGAACAACAGTGCGCAACGTGTATTTTGGCAATGATTTTTGAAATTGCATTATTCCTTCTGAATTCAAAGTAAATGGATGAAAATTGTATTTTTTTTTTTAGATTATGACTAACTTATAAGGGTGCATTGAAAATTTTAATTTTAATTCACAATTTTAATCCACAATTAATAGACCATTAATATGGCAACAAATTGGCTCAATTATTGTCCATGGCCAACCGGCTATTGCTAATTTTGTCTTGGGCATTAAGCAATTGAATGCTTCAAGTCGTAATTTGCTTTTTTTGAGTTTTTTAATACCGAGTTAAAGCCACTAATGGCCCATCATTGACTGTGATTAATTTCTTGACCTAGTCCAGTCGGTGTGCCTACGTCCGCATATTTGACAAAATACATTCATTGAGTGAGCAGAAATAAATCAACTCTCATCTGATTGACCGAAATCCAAAATTCAATTACGTCAATAAATCAACTCTAATCTGATTTACCGAAATCCAAAATTCAATTAAAGCCACTAATTCCCATCATTGCTTTCTTTTTTATTTCACTTCGAAAAGAATTTAAAACGTATTAGTAATTTTAACTTTTTATTTTTTAAAATTCTAAAAATTTTAAAAATAAAATTATAAATCTTACAAATATAAATTCTTTTTAAATCTTAGTCTTAAATTAAAATTAAAAAAATTATCAGATTAAAAAAAAGATAGTTTTAATTTTTAATTTTGAAATTATATTTTAAAAATTTCTCATTTTAAGATAATATGAAATTTACACATATTTATATACGTAATAATGAAAGTCTAACAAAAATTAGAAAACCCGAATTTTAAAAAAAAAATTGAAAAAAAATTATATAAATGGTTTACAGTTCGTTGAGCTTTGGCATTGGCAAACAGTTGGGACCCACCTCGACGTGCTGCCACGTCAGTGGTCCCTTGCTCCGTTCGCCGGATAATGCACGTCGCAGACCACCAGCGCACCCGCCATTTTTATTAGTTTCTCTACTGGCCGCCTATGACGATGGCTTCATCACGCGCAGACCACTCCGCCAGCACATGACGTCGGTCGATACACGCGTCGTTCCTTTTCGCGCGGACGAAGCTACACAGCGACTTCCACGCTGTCGGCTATAAGAACCCTTAGACTTCTTACACGCGTCTGCTTCTATGGGGCCCGGGCGGCGCGAGGACGGACTCGCCCATGCTGTCCGCTTCGTGGGCCCCCGGTGACGGTTGACTAACCGCAGCCACACGCTTGGACGCTTCGAGTCAGGGGCAGCCATATTGGACGGTCAAGATTATGCTTTTCAGTTTCTAAATCCGGTTTAGTCAATAACCGGTGAACGCGATCCCCGTTCTATGCTTAATTCCTTGTGATAAACTAATAAATAGTGAAAAAAAAAACAAACAAACTTATTCAACTGCTGGCAGGCAAACATGCGTGTGAAATAACATATTGATTTGGAATATACCTCAAATGCCTTCCTCGCCAGCGAATATCCGCCGTAAATCTTCGGGCCGCCACAAATTTGTCATTGATTTCTGCTCGAATATATATATCAACCGGGTTGGGATCGAGCCTTTCGGGTTCGTCTCCTTGCTCTTCCTCCTCTCCCTGCGATAGATCGCCAGAACAGGCTGTTGATGGCGTCGGAGGAGATTGCTTCCGGCATCTACGACGAGGCGAACAGCTACAAGATGTCACGCCTCTCCCTCGAGTCCGAGGGCGACGACGCCGACGTGGAGGCCTCTTCCGAGGACGAGGGCTCCAAGGGAGGAGCGCAGGTCGGCGGCGGCCGCGTGATGTTGGACGAGGACTCCTTTTCTGGCGGCGGAGGGATATCGTCGATGCCCGGGACGCCCGAGCGCGGCCTCGCCGCGCAGGAATGGAGCAAGGAGTACGCGAGCGAGACAGAAGCGGCGCGCGGCAGGGGAGCGCGGAGGAGGCCGCACCTTGGCGGCCGCATCCGCAGGGATCGGTGGCTGGAGCAGGTATGGCAGAGGAGGAAGAGCCACGCTGCGGAGGAGGACTACGGTTCCTCGGCGGGGGCCGAGTGCCGGGTCGTGGTCCGACCTCTCTGCGGCTCCGGCCGGATGTCCATGGACATGGAGGAGGTCCGAGCCTGCCGCGACCTCGGAATCGGCCTGTCCAACGACTGGACGGTGGAGATCCCCGAAACCTTGTCCGATCTCACCGCTGACACCAGCAGCGGCGGCAACTCCCCCGTCAACTGGATCTCTAGTCCAGGTACAAACACTACCAATTCATACGAACATTACTCATTCGTTGGCAAGGCGATTCAATGATTAGATGAATCAGAAAAAAAAAAATGAAGAGATTTTTTGTTGGATTTTATAATATGTGATTCTTGGTTGTGACGACAGGTGATAACCCCAAGGACGTGAAGGCAAGGATCAGGGCTTGGGCTCAAGCAGTGGCGCTCACTTCTACGTCTCGTTTCAATAGCTGAACGCCATGAACGCTCCCTGAGTCATTCATCATATCGCATCTTTTTCACGTTTGTTTGATGCATTCCTGTTTCTGGCTGTTTGATAGGATTCTTCATCTTCCATAGATTTCATGTCCCTCGGTGGAGGGCTCCATTGATCTCAATTTTTCTCTCTGTAAATACTGTGTTGTGTGTTAGGGTGGAGCTCCTTCCGTTCCCTGTACATATTGCATTGGGTTGTGAAGAAACATTTTTAGCAGCCATTGTTCTCGGTAAATAAGGCAGATTTAGAGCACAGCATTCATAAAACTCTAGGGAGTGAAAGGAAATGGCAAACTAGAGATCAAGAGGATATCTAGTGTATTCTGGCATTCAGCTAAATGAAAGGCTGGTTTGTTTGTGCATGAATTGTAATATTATCTGAATGAATAAAAGAACAGAACTATCGTACATTGCTAGTTCAGCTCGCTCGATCATTGCTTGTTCTGGCGATGATATTATAGTTGATCAATTATCCTTCATTATCATCATCAAGTAGAGTTTGCCCCAGATGATTAGGTTTTTTCTATTACTATCTAAAACAGAAAATGAATTGCTGCAAAACAATCTGTTTCTGTTGCATGCAGCTCCTCAAGATATTAACTTAGTTGTTAAGATTCTTATGCCCAAGTAGACTAATAGCCAATAATGTTGCTTCTGCACCGAGACCCCGAAGTGGGTGAGCTATCGATGAGCTATACTGAATGTTAACAAAATCGTCATGACTTGGAGAAAGAAGTGGGTGAGCTGTCTTCTAAATTGATTGAATCGTTGGACCTCCGAAAAAAGCCCATAATAGATCGAAAGTACCGAAATGTCTTCTGTCAATGACACCCGCAAGACTGCTCGAAGATATAGAAATGACAAACAGAGCGTTGGTGGAAGACCGGGTTACCTTGGCTTTCAACCCTCCGACGCTCAAATCGAGTTTTAACAAAGTACATAAAGCAGATAGATAACACTATAATTGAATATATATAAATAATGATACTGAATGCAAATGAATACCAGACCCACAAGAGCGGGCCGAAGACCGGAATGCTGCAATGCAGCTTAGAGGCTAGAATATGATAACGACTCGGAGACTAGAATATAATAACTGCTCAAAGGTCGTAACACAACAACAATGACAGATATGTGCCGGAGAAAGTCGATTGGTATTGGATCGGTGCTAAATGTAGCTGATCTAGGTTGTATTGGTGTTGGATGTGATTGATCTGTATTGGATCTGTGTAGGATGGGTCCGAATGTGGCTGGATCTATGTCGAAGGTGGTCGGCGGCAGCGGGTCTGGGTCGGATGTGGCCGGATCTGTCCGGATCTCAGTCAAAGGTGGCCAACAGTGGCGGATTTGGGTTGTATGTGGTTGGATCTCTGTCGAAGGTGATCGACGCTGGCGCGCGCATGAGGGAGGAAGGGGTGCAGCCAACGTTGACGTGCGCGTCAGGGAGGAAGAGGTGCAGCTGGGGAACGATGATGAAGCCTCCCTTTCCCTGCGTGAGCCCAAAAAACAAAAAAAAACATCATAACAAATATAATCAAGTTATTCATGTAATCAACTTATTTCTTTAAAGCTGCTTCTTCCTCTCAGTGCTCATACACTTTTTCTCTCAACAACCACCAAAGTTTACAAAATCACAAATTCTAAGTTTGTATTTTGAAAAACATCATGCATGGGAGCTAGGACGAGAATTAGTTCCTCCTGAAACCTCCCATTTGAACGAATTGCCCATTTTAAAAAACATTCATATTATCGCAAATTATCTTCACCACGCCACCTCAATTGAACCACGGATTGATAAACTTACTAATGCGATTAGCTTGCTTTGAGTCCGTTTAGATTTAATTCACTTGCTTGAATTTATCGATCGACTTGCTTAAACAGAAGTGGAAGATGGATGAAAAACATCAAAGAGATGTATGAATAGATTATATAACTTATAAGCAAATAAAAATAATTTATATTTTTTTATTAATTTTTTTTCAAATATATTTATATTATCACAACCTGTCTCTTTGCATCACAGAGATGATCACCGAAGGCAGCAACCCTGACATCAATCTTCTGCTCACGCCCTGCCACATCTAAGCCATACAGACCAATATTTCCTCCCGACTGAGAACCAGTACAATCGCAGTTCAAGAAAGCGATCGAGTCAACGTGTGCTGTAAATAATAATTGAACTCACTGACTTCGAGAGCGACAAAACTATCGACATTGATCCAATGTCGACTATGTTTTCATATACATTATCTCTACGTACGGTGGACTTTATTTTTAAGAATTAACTATCATTTCAAAATAACAACCCCAATAATTTATTATCATTTCAAAAGTATTCACCGAATAGAAAATAATTGAGGAGGAGAGGGAAGCAACTCTAACAAGAGTAAAGGGAGCAGGGGATCCCCAAGTCCGGCCAAGGTCCTTAGAAAACAGAATTACAAGGCCTCTCCTTCACACCATGGTGACTATTTGAAAGCGAGTCTCAATGGAGGAGAAGCATCATGGAAAGACTAGAAGATCTGGTCCCAAGTGATCAATGATCACTTTTCCCAAAGATAGGACGGACAATTAATCAACTATAACTATCCGAAAGCGAGTCTCAATGTGCGTGCTATGGAAAACCAAAAGTAAACTTCTATCTTATTTATGTACTAGTTTGTCTATCACTTTTTTCATAATTTTGTGCTATTGAACAGCGCATGCATGGACTATATTAATGGACAATTATTTTTTATTAGAAGTGGACACCATAAACAAGCCGATAAGAGTCGATCAATCCGTCGAGGAGGAAATTTATGTGCCTTCGCGAGGAGCTGAATCTTTGTGTAAGAGCCTCACCACAAAATTCTAGAATGGGATCGGAGGAGGTCCCACAAGATCGAATATGAAAGAGTTCATCTGGTTTACTTCAATTGTCACGAAGTCGGCGTACAGCCAAAGATAGATTATGAGAATCTGGCAAGAACTCATTGTTTTACTTGAATTGCCATAAAGTTGGGCATAAAGCCAAAGATTGTGACGACCCACACCAACAAGTAATTAACCATCGTCACCCAGCTGCAACTTATCCCTGACAGAGTTGGGGTTGCATCAATCTATCTATCTAGCTAGCTAGCTAGAGATTAATGAGCCGGCAGAAAATCATTTTAATAATTACAACCAAGGATCAAGCCAATCACAATGCCGGGGTCATTCACTGACTATAATGGTTTTATATTGAAGTCTTATGTTAGTTGCAGTTTGGATCGCTATCACTTCGTCGTCAGCTCGTGGTCCACCAACCGCGCCAGAACGCTAGTTGCCCCTTCTTCGCACGTTATGTGGATCGCTCGCGCTTATAAATTAAAACCGCACCGGAATATTGATTGAGCACTCGATTAGGAGCTAGGCATCGATCGAGCACTCGATTAGGAAGCAGCAGCTAGCAATCGATCAATTTGTCTCCGATAAATTGATTCGATGTCTGCCAAGGTACGTCCATCGGAAATTAAAGCTTGCGTGCGTGCGTGCGTGCGTTCCCAGTTCAAACCCGCGCGTACGTACGTGCACATGTTACATGTACATTTGATGCGTTCATTAATTATATTTCTGCAGAAAATAGTGTTGAAGGTGAGCATCATGTGCAACAAGTGCAAGGTGTGCGTGATGGGCATCGTCGCCAAGTTCGACGGCATCACGTCGATGGCCTTGGACCTGGAGAAGAGCACGGTCACCATCGTCGGCGTCGTCGACGCCGTGCTCATCGTGAAAGCCCTCCGCAAGGCCAAGAAGCCGGCGGAGATCGTGACGGTGGGGGAGCCCGACAAGAAGCCCGAAGAAAAGAAGGAAGAAAAGAAGCCGGACGACGGCAAGGATCCATGCAAAAATCTGCCGCCGTGCTGCAAGGCCTGCACTTACGTGGTGTATGATGATTATCAGCCTTCGTGCATCATTTTATAATTGATAGCTGAGATCGATCTAGCGGTATATGTGCGCGTATAATTAGTTTCAATTGCGGTGTGAAGATTTGCGATCTATTTATATATTTAAATATCGATCTAGAAATATTTCAAGATTATGATAAAGATTTGCGTCGTATTAACTGAGCACTTATCCAAAGTCGCATTCTCGAAGGAGAGTTCGTCGGGTCAGACTAAAACATATCTCCTAACCATTTCGGCAAAGAAACGATCCATCTCTCCAAATATTAAATTTCAGTCAATCATAAGACTCCGCCGCCATATATATATATAATACTCCGAATTGATAAGAGGAACAGGTAGACTTAATTGGCCTTAATCGACAAAATTATGAAAGTTAATAAAGACTGTAAACAATGGGATGAGAGAGACTATCCAGTCACCTACTCGCTTACGTCGATGTTAGGAGCAAGGCATAAACTACACTTATAAGCCAACTAAAATTCCATGTTAGGTTAGCAGCTTCGATGCACTTGTTTGAAGCATGATTACCTACTTTATTTTTTGCTTTCAACAAATTGCAAAGTAACATTAATGCCCATCTTATATGAATATTTTAGTCGATCATGAGGTGAGATATAGATTCAATTAAGGATCGATGTCTGCAAACACATGGGCCGAAATGACACTCAAGCTATTACTTTTTTTGTCCTTGTACATATATTAATTAACTTTTTGTTAAACAGTCATTATCCTCAATCTCATGGAGCTTGCAAATGGCGTGTGTTTCCCTCTCCAGTCGCAAGGACAGAGGCACACCCTCTCCACGAGCCGGCCTCCGGAAAGTCAAGTACCGAAGATAGAAGGATATGGGAGAGGAAGAGGGAAGGAGAAGATTAGGGTCAGCTCAATTAATTATAGGTGTAAATATTTTATACTACGTAAATTATTGAGGGCCAGCTCAATTAATTTCCATGATTGGCCAACTTGCTTGACTGTTTTTTGTCAACGCCAACAAAGTTTTCCTAGCTCGCTCCTGGAACGCCGATACCTGCAACTTTGTCTGCGGCGGCTTGGTAATATACTGCTCAAATGAATTAATGAAGATAGTTTTTGGAATTGCATTGACGAGCAAACAGTGGGTCTGACTCTTCATTTTGGATCTTATAGAAGAATGGTCCCACCAATATAAGTATTTTGTCGCAGAGATTCAACCCCTTTAGTTTAACATGAAAAATACTTTACGGATATCTATATCCTCTTCTATATCCATCTGTTTGATGAAATTTGAGTCTCTAAGGATTGATTGATAATTAATACATAAATATTATTATTATTAAATTTGAAAATTAAAATCTGACAAAATTAATATATCCGTTCTTTCCATGCACTAGCCACAACATCCGGACTAATAATCTTCATGATTTACCTCTTTCGTATGATCCTGAGACAAATTGGCGGGGGCAAGCGAATCACTTCCTTTTGCCATCATATTTGAAAAAAATTGGAATATCTACGATATCATCTTATTCTATATTTTAAACTCCAATGAGAACATAGCAACCAACTATTGTTGTCAGAAATAAGTTCAAAGTTGCTCTCAGGGTGTAGCACATATAGAGAGTGTTTGGGAGAGCTTCTGCTAGCTGCTTTTTAGATTCTAGCTACATAGAAGCACTTTTGAGTGTTTGTGAATACCAGATTCTGCTTTAATTTCTACAACTTTTAGCCAAAAGCTGGAAGCAAGAATTTGATACTTTTTTCTGCTTCTGCTTTTTTGCTTATGGTCTAGAATTAAAAGTAGACATTTATACCCTTAATAATTTATCATTTTACATAATTACCACCATAGTTTTAAATAAAATTTTATATTTTCATATAATTTATATATTCATTAATTTTTTTATAAATTTATATAAATTTTATCATTTTTTTAAATTTATATTTTTATTAATTATATATTTTTTAAACATATATATTATTAAAAAAATTAATTTTGATATAATATTCAAAATATAATAATAAATATATAAAACATTATTGATGGTGTATCAAAATTATATTTAAATAATTAAAAATAATAATTTATATAGTTTAAGGATATTGTTGTCATTTAACTAAAAATTAAGCTTGGAAGCAATTATTCACCAAACACTCAAACTTTATCTTGTATCAGCTTTTAGCTTCTATTTCCAAACACTCCATGCTTTAGCTTCTCACTGACTTCAAGATAATCTCTACAAGAATCACTTTTCAAGAAGCAAAAGTTCTCCCAAACACTCTCTATATGTATGATATTTTTGATGTAATAATAATAGTCAATTTTTAGGAGATGATGATTTATATTTTGGGCTCTATTTATTATCTATGTACTTGCAATCTTTTTTATACGGGGTGAGATCAATTTTAGAGAGACCGTTAAGATTCTTAACGGATATGTTTTTTTTTCCCAGCAATAAGCTCAAAGCTATCCACAAAGGACCAAGCAAAGTAACCCTTGGCATTCGATCCGTTCCTGCACCCATCATGAATTTTAAACCAGCTAAGCATTTTAAAAGTTTGATCTTATTAAAAAAATTGAAAGTACCTTAGGGAAAGAGGCATGCTTTCAATTCAATCTTTCATGGAGTTTGCTATTCGCTCATCATGATATTCGATGATGAACCAGGTAGTAGACAAGTTGCTCATCATGATATTCGTGCCCACAAGTTGTAGGATCTATGTTGTACTCCACGTAGTTTCCTAAGGTGAAAAAGTGATTAATTATCATTTTAATTATTTATGATTCAATCTTTTATTATAATATATTTTATAATAAATTTTATTTTAAATGAGACATGAATCTTTGGACGTTGTACTTTTGGATCTCCCTTTGTGAGTATTTCCTAATTTACTCGGACGGTCGATGAGAAATTTTAGTGGAACCGAATCGATCACTCGAGATTAAAAAAAACCTCGCTAATTATTATTTTTTCTTAATGTTGTACTCTGCATATCCTTAAAAAACCAACAGAAAATGTATCGATCGAAAAAATGCTAGAGTGTGATGAGACGTTTGGTTCATTGATAGTTGTCGGCGGTGGTGATCCAGGAATTCAATAATTCAAGCATCCAGGAATACAATAATTATTTATAGCAGTAACAGCGAAACATAAAAAATAGGTCAAAATGGAAAGGGGGAAAAACACATTTCATGTATACTATAAAGTACACATTTTCAAGCATATAAATAGATAAACTAGTTGTGATTAAATCACATAACTTCTTAAATGGCACTAGCCTTCTCCCTCCACTTAAACAAGTTCACATTTAAGCTTTGCAAGAGCTACCTGATAATGGATAATTAGAGGTGTTAAAACACATAAAAACCAAAAATTTAGGGCTTCATATGGATTTGCAAAAGGTGAGGGCCTTTTTGCAAAAAATCCAAAACCTAAAAACCCCTCTTTTCCCTTTTTTTTTTTTTTTGTTTTTGTTTTTTTCCCCCGGCCGGCGCCGCGGCCCCCCCACGTCGAAAAACCGCCGCACTCCTCTCCACGCGACGCAGAGCAAGCCCAATCCCTTTTCTCTGCGGTTCCCGGTTCCTTTCCACTCCTCACGCGATCAAAGGCAAGAACCGCAACCCTCATGGAGTTTCTTCACCTCTTCCTTTCTCCATGTGAAACCGATCTGCTCCTCACCCATCACCGACAACTAGCGTCCAACACTGGCTGATTTTTCCTATTCTCTCATCGTCCGACTATCACAGGCATCGGACAACCTTGAGCACGCCAGTTGTTGAGGAGGCGACACACGCTACTGTGGGCTCATCGCAGGCAAGGCAGAAAGGTGTGACTTCGTGATCTTATTGCCTGATATATTTTTGGTTTTGGGCATCCATCACGATCACCAGATCTAACCCAAAGCTACCTCTTTTGTTGTGAATTCGTCGGTGTTTGATAGGTTTGGATTCTAGGGTTGAGGAAGGCACATCGGAGAAGGGGATCTTCACCTTGTTTTGGATTATTTCTATGCTTCAATGAATTAAATCTGTTTGGATTTGGATTTCTGCTATGAAACTTTAGTTTTGGGAATTGATCTAGAATTTATGGATGTTTTTTTTGGATCAGTGAGATGAATTGGGGTTGGATCGATGTTGATGCTTAATCGTGAACTCTTTTAGTTTTGTTTTGATTTTGAAGATGTGACATGGGTTTCTTTTGGTTAGAAGTTTTGGCTTGTTGTAAGTGTGCTATTTTGAGTTGGTTGGGATCGCTGTGAATGATGGTTGTGGGAATAGATTATTGGGTTTTGTTTTATTTTGTTTTCTTACTTTTGGCCGTGAGCTTCAATTGGAGCTTGACTTGGTTAGGGATGTGTTGGCAGCCCAATTGGTTAGTAAGCTTGCCGTGAGCTTTGCTTGAGTTAGGTAGTAATGAAACCTAATCCTAATGATTTAGCTGGACTGAGGTTAATCATTAAACTAAGGGGTTAACAAATGACTCACAATTGGGATAAATCCTAATTAAATATGAGAATTTAGCCTAATCTGTTGCTAGGTGTTAAATAAGATGAATAAGGGAGTGTTTGGGAGAATTTTTACTTCTTGAAAAGTGATTCTTGTAGTGATTATCTTGAAGTTAGTAAGAAACTAAAGTAAGCAATGTTTGAAAATAAAAGCCAAAAGATGATACAAGATAAAGTTTGAGTGTTTGGGAGAATAATTGCTTCCAAGCTTAATTTTTAATTGAATGATAATAATATCCTTAAACTATATAAATTAATTATTTTTTAATTATTTAAATATAATTTCGATACTATCAATAATTTATTCACGTAATTATTATTATATTTTAAATAGTGATATAATTATTATTATATTTTAAATATAGTATTAAAATTAATTTTTTTATAATTTGAATATTTGAAAAAAATATATAAAATTAATAAAAAATAATATAATTTATATAAATATAATATATAAATGAGGAGATAAAATTAGGCCAAGTGACAATCAGATAAAATGTTATATTATTTAAGGATATAAATATTATTTTTTAATGTTATATCATAAATAAAAAAGCAGAAGCAGGTAGTAGTATCAAATTCTTGCTTCTAACTTCTGAGGAAAAGTAACAGAAGCTAAAGCAGAATCTAGCCTTCCCAACACACTCAAAAGTGATTCTGTGTAACCAGAATCTAAAATGTAGGTAGCAGAAGCTCTTCCAAATACTCCCTAAATATGTTATATGTTACAGGATATCGACGTAAGTTATTAATTTGTTTATCAAATGGTTTTCATTTTGGGAGGTAGGATCTTAGAGTTGATGTTGTTATGGATTAGTATTCAGCTTAGTCCTTTGACTGTATCCGTGCTGTGTGTCACATGTGAAACAGATGTTGAATTATGATTAGATTATAATTATGTTTAGTAGTTAGTTTAGCTAATTTATTTACTTGTATAAATAGCTAAACTTTATCCTTGATACATGACCCTGATTTGATACGAGGTTTTAGATGGGAGATTTATTTAGATACGCTCTATACAAAAGGTGGATATTTCTCCTTTGTATTATATAGATTATTGATCTTAAATGCACGACTGTTTGATTTTTGAATAAGACTACTTTACCTTATCCTTTATTCTTGATATCGTCCGTTAATATCTTCTTTGCTTGATTTTCAAGTTAATCGTATTTTATATCCATATAGTTTCACCGTTGATTTTCTATTATGTAAAGTACAGATGATCATTAAACACAACTAGGGTTGGTTGGTATTAGAGATACCCTATCTAATAATGTAGTTGCATGTTTGGTGATTTTGATATTTATTAATCGTATTGTTGCATCGTTGTTATTTGGTTGACTGTGTATTTAGTATCATGCACCATATCTACATAGTTGCATGCTAACGAATATTGACTTCCATATGGTTAAATCGTCGTCAGCCATTTAGTTGCTTTGTCCACTCAACCACTCATCGTGGTAGTTGTTAGAATGCGAGCAATTGTCCTGTTAGACCACACTCAACCATTCATGGATAGTGAATGTTGGAGTTGTAGGTAAGCAGTTGACACCCTCACCGTTATTTTCGAGAGATACAAAGTTGTTGGTGACTTCCGTTTTTTCTTGGGGGTTTTGAAATAGTTGGCTCTCTAGCATCCTGTCCACTTAATCATATATACTAATGGTATTCGTTAGAGTGCGTATAGTTGTCACAACCCTACCCACTCGACCACACGGGTGTGATATGATGGTGGCTTGACTGGCGTCAGGGGTGACACATATCATTATATTATATGCATTTATTGTATTTTGCATTTTCTTGTGTTTGTTGCATTTATATGAGTTATGATTGCTGCATTTGATCGACATGCATGTATGTATTGATATTCTGCTATTATTCTGTTTCATACATGTCTAGTTATTATTCTGTTTCATACATGCCTAGTTATTATTCTGTTTTCAGAGACTGTATATTATTGCTTCTTTCTGCTTGATATAACATTTATTATTCCATGCATTTATCTGCTCTTATACGCGCAGAGTCCATCTGGACTAACCACCCCTACCATCTAATTATGTTTCAGGTAGCAGATAGATGGATTACGTGGAGTCAGGAGAGGATATGGTTGCTAGTCTCATAGCCTCGAGTACTTTTGGAGTTTCTGTCCGTATTTACTTTACTTTCCGCACTTTCGTTATTCCCGTATTTACTTTATTAAACTTGCATGGTTGTCGTAAGATATAAATTTGAGTTCTAATTCGGATATGTGCTCTTTTTAATATTATATCTTTCATATTGATATTATCTCCATGGTTGTGAGCTTATTTTACTATTGTGATATTAGTCGTGTGAGACTGAGTTATATTTTGTGGAGATATATGTATAAATATCCCAATTTGTCAGTCGTATAAGGAAGATGCTGTCTAATTTTTGATTAAACATGAGCCTCTGGAGGCGTAACACTTCCAGTCAGGGAGTTCTCATAAATTTGGTGCTCATTGCAATTAGCACTTAGCAATGCAGTAATGTGAGTGGAGACAAGCCTCAAAATTCTCCTTTTCAACCATCAAATTAGGAGTCCTCCAAGTCCAAAATTTTCAACATTAATAAGTAATTAAGTCATGAAAATGTTTTTGTTATGAAATCTTATATATGTGAATAAACAACTTCCTCATTTAATTGAAAAATTTATACTATTTGTACAGTAACTCTTCCAGCTGAACAGAATAGGAGAATTTATTGAGGACTCAACACACAAAGATTAGTTTATATAACATCAGGAAAAATAGGCAATAGTAATAGAATAGGATGAGTATCACATTTCAAAAGAACCACACTATGATGATTAAAGTTTCTCAAACAGAACTGAAAACAGACAACCTTGGGTACGCTACATGTGTGGCCACTTGTTTGTCGAAGCTTTGGGCAACATCTTATGGTAGCACAAATTCAGTCTCTTAAAATGCTTGCTTATAGAAATTCAATGCTTGTTTCCCAAATAAATAACAACTAAAATTAGTATGAAAGACCCCCAAATTATGAGTCACGCTAGAACACAGAAGAGCCATAATGTTTTTGAACAATCAAAATGAATTATCCCAATGGTAAGCATGAAGATATGTATTACTTAAGATTCCGGATTCAAGTCCTCTTAGCAACAAATAAATCTCTCTTATAGTGGAACTTCTTTTCAACACAATGCCACCTCTAAAAAAATTCTTTAGGGGGTTTTTTGACTATGATATCATTTTAGCGGTGGGGTCGGCCATTATAAAAAGTTTATCTGAATATTTTTTTACCCCCCCCCCCCCCTCCGGCATAGCTGAGATGGTAAGGGGTTGATAGATTACCACTAAAAATCTTAGGTTCAAGCCATGGAGTTGGTGGAGCATAAATCCCTGCACCCTGTGTAAAAAATCTCTTTCCCAACCTCTTATCTTCTTAGTCACCATAATTTATTTCTTCCGTATTAATCTTGGGATGGGCTGGCCGGGGTGCTGGGGCCAGCATTTTACCTTTTGCCACTGTAATGGTTTTGAACAAATGGCAGAAGCACAAACAAAGAAACTATTAACACCCAAGCAATCCGCAATCATGTACTACATAAGAAGACGAGTAGATCGATGACCACACAGTAATGAAGATATTAACGAATGATATTGGAAAAGATAAAAAAGCGGGAAAATATCACATTTGTATAAAATGGATTTCAACTTGCCAGAGCTTCAACATGTGAAGTAAAAAAAAAAAAAAAAATCAAACCTTGTCCTTCTCAAGCTGATCCTCGAGGGATCAGCTATGAGGGAAGGAATCCATTGTTGGTGGCTTTCTCATTCTCCTCCACTTTGTTCTTTTCCTCACCCAAATCGCTCTCTCGAAGAAGCAGCAGAAGAGGATGAGCTCTCCGCTTCCATTCGCCGCAGCCCTCCGCCTTCCATTTCCAGTCCGCCCCTATATCCTTCATCTTCGCCAATGAAACCCCATAATAATAAGGGGGGGGGGGGGGGGGGGGGGGGGGGGGGGGGGG
>JAGFNQ010003082.1:0-16341 GCA_024364735.1 Boesenbergia rotunda | reverse complement strand
CCTGTATTCTCCATCTTCGCCAGTGGATCGCCCTGTCCAGTATTTTAGTCTGTCCCCAAACTCTTTGAAGCATACATCAACATAAGTAGTTGATCCGGGCGTATGAATTTTAGAAGGATCAGAAGCTCGGCCGGATTCAATTGTCGATCTAAACCGATAGTGAATAGTCCGGGGCAAGGGTCACCCAAGGTCAGGACAATCGGGGCCAGTCATCCGAGGTCGGGACACTCGGGGTCAGTCATTCGAGGTCAGGACACTTGGGGTCAGTCATTCTAGGTCGGGACACTCGGGGCCAGTCATCCGAGGTCGGGACACTCGAGGCCGGTCATCCGAGGTCGGTCATCCGAGGTCGGGACACTCGGGGTCAGTCACCCGAGGTCGGGACACTCGGGGTCAGTCATTCGAGGTCGGGACACTTGGGGCCAGTCATCCGAGGTTGGGACACTCGGGGTCAGTCACCCGAGGTTGGGACACTTGGGGTCGGTCATCCGAGGTCGGGACGCTCGGGATCGGTCACCTGAGGTCGGCCCCTCAAAGTCTATTGTCCGAGGCTAGGTACCCGTGATCACACGGGGACGACCGAACAATTACGAGCCTTTCCTATCGTGTGGGCCTTTCTTATCAAATATTCAGAAGACAATCCCTCCGGCATAATCATTGCCTGGCAGAGCCGCCGATAGTTAAGGATGGACAGAAGAGATATATCAGGCAGGGTGTCAGGCGGCTATGGCAGTCTCACAGCATTAATGCGGCTGTCACTATCACCATCTGTCAACTGACCCTCCCTTAATGAGATTTGCCAACCCTGACACAGCAGAGAGTTACCTCTCCCCTATATAAACCCCCCATATGGCTCTGTAGAAGGGATTGCTGCCATTTTGCAACCACACCATTACTTCGTGAGCTTCCTCTCGGTCCAAGCCGAGCGACTTGAGCCCGGTTCCCATCAAGCCCAAGCCCGACCTCCCGAACTACAACAGACCGGGTCATCTTGGTTAGACCGGGTCATCTTGGTTAGACCGAGTCAGCCGGGGGAGAACCGATTCTTCACTTGTCGACAGGATCAAATTTGGCACCGTTTGTGGGAAATCTCGCCTGATCGAAAGACGAAGATGAGTGACTCCAATCGGGTGACCGTTACTCTCTCACAAGAAGACTTGGAGCTGCTGATAGAAGCTAGGGCCAGGAAATTGGCGGAGGCCCAACAAGCAGCCGCTCAACCCACTCAGGCAGGCCCGACCGAGTACACTGCTCGGGTGGGCACTGAGGGAGGGGCTCGGCAGGAGAACAGTCCTCATTTCCACCGGGCGCTGTTTGGCCCGACTGAAGGAGCAGGACAATCGAATCCCCATGAAGCTACATCTAGCCATACCAGAGCTAACAAAGGGAAGACTCCCCTTGTGCCGACCCCAACTGAGCGCACAGGGTTCCCCTTCTCCAGCCAAATCTTGCACGAGCCACTGCCCAAGCATTTCCGACCCCCGTCCGTCACTGAATACGGAGGAGCTACTGATCCCGAAGAGCATTTGATGAAGTTTGAGAATGCTTCGATGCTGCATCAATATTCGGATGGAGTAAAATGCCGAGCCTTCCTGACCACTCTAGCCGGGTCGACCCAGCGATGGTTTGACAGACTGCCAGAGGGATCCGTAAGAGAATTTGCTGACTTTAAAAAATTGTTTCTCCAGCATTTCGCAAGCAGCAAGAGATACCACAAAACCAGCCTCAACTTGTTCACCCTGAAGCAGGGCTCCAGAGAGCCTCTCAAAGCCTACATCAAGAGGTTTAATCAAGTTGCACTGGATGTACCCACAGCTACGTCCGAGGTGCTGGTTAGTGCTTTTGCCCAAGGCTTACAGGAAGGCGAGTTCTTTAGGTCATTGATCCGAAAACCTCCGAAGGACTTCGAGAGCCTTCTGGGCAAAGCCAGTAAATACGTGGACGTAGAAGAAGCGCAAGCCGCGAGGCGGCCGGAGGCCAGACCCGCGCCCGAGATTCCTCAGCATCAGCAGAGAAATATACCTCCTGGAGGACCTCTCAGAAGTCCCAAAGCTATGGGACACCGACAAGGAGCCGAGAGAGGAATAGTTCAGCAAGTAGCCCAAGGTTGCCTCCCTTCGAGGAGAGGAGGAAAGAAAACCTAGGTTCCCTTTTGTTTTCGCCGCCCCTCCCTCGCCCCCTTCTCGCACGCAGCCGAAAGTTCTCCTCCAAGGGTTTCACGCGACTTAAGCGGGGTTTAAATACCTCTTCATGAAAAAACTTAACTACTCTATAAAATTTATTTCTCTCCGCCTTTTGTTGTGCTTGATACCCTAGCCCAGCCGGTCACTTGCGCGCCCTTAAGGGCTTGCTCCTCCTGTGGTCGCGAGTTCGAACCCCCCTGCTGCCCTTTAAAGTTTTTCCTTTTTTTAAAAATACTAAATGTACTCGGAAAATTCCATAAAAATATTCTAAAAATTCCTAAAAATATCTAGAATATTTCTAAAACATTTTTAAATAGTTCTAAGGACTTTAGGGACTTAAAATGAAAATTTTGGGGCATTACATAGTAGCACATTATAACTTGGAATTACATCAGATGGATGTAAAACGGCTTTCCTTAATGGTAATCTTGACGAGGAAATCTATATGGCATAGCCAGAAGGTTATATTGCTGAAGGCCAAGAGGATAAAGTATGTAGACTTAAAAAGTCTATATATGGGCTAAAGCAAGCGTCGAGACAATGGAACATAAGATTGAATGAAGTCATTTTATCTTATGATTTCGAAATGATCAATGAGGATCATTGTGTATACCTCAAGGAGGATAAAGGAAAGATTGCCATATTATCGTTATATGTTGATGATATGCTAATAGCTGGAAATGACATACAGTTTGTGATAGAAATCAAATCGTGGCTTTCATCACAATTTGACATAATAGATATGAGAGAAGCTGAGTACATCTTAGGGGTAAAGATCATTAGAGATCGAACAAAAAGACTTTTGGGTTTGTCTCAAGAGGCTTATATTACTAAGATGTTACAACACTTCAATATGTCAAACTGTAACATTAAACAAACTCCTATAGCGAGAGGCACTGTTCTGAGCAAAAGTATGTATCCCAAGACTCCTAATGAAATAGCCGAAATGAAGAAAAAACCATATGCCAGTGCCATTGGTAGTTTAATGTACACTATGTTGTGTACACGTCCTGATATCATCTATGCTGTTGACTTAGTTAGCCGTTTCCAGTCAAACCCAGGATCGAGACACTGGAAGGCAGTGAAGAGAATATTCAGATATCTCAAAGGGACGGCAGATTATTGTCTCTGTTTCCAAGGATCAAAGTTGAGCCTGAAGGGCTATACAGATGCAGATTGGGCAGGAGATCTTGATGACAGAAAATCCACATCGGGTTATGCATTCTTGTTGAATGGTGGCGCCATCTCATGGAATAGCAAGAAACAGGCTTGTGTAGCACTGTCGACAATGGAAGCCGAATATGTGGCTTGTGCAGCGGCTGTACAAGAAGCTGTTTGGTTAAGAAGGTTCCTGAAGCATTTGAAGATTGCTGAGGATAGTGGGAGTCCCGTTACATTGTATTGTGACAATCAAGCTGCAATAGCTTTTTCCAAGGATCCCAAATATCACAGTAAAGACAAGCACATAGAAATTAAATATAATTATGTAAGGGATATTGTGGACAAAAGAAAGGTAGTCCTTGAGTATATCCTACCCGTGCTATGCTAGCAGATCCTTTTACTAAGCCATTGACTAAAGAGTCATTTCTTGGTTTTGTGAAGTCTTTGGGACTTCGTAAAATGTAACACATTGTAAAACAATCAAATATATGAAAGTGTCATGATTTATTCAATGTATATTGGTGTTACATTTTGGATAAAGTTTCGATAAGCATGTTGGCAGGTTGAGATTGGTCCACTCACATGGACAATCATCTCTGTTTATTGAGTATAAATAGAGGTAAGACTATTACTTATGGAATAGCTTATGTAGCTATAAATAGAGACATACTCATAAGTTGGAGTCGCCTTGATTTTGTATCAAGATGAGATCATTTATTTAATGTTCAGAGTAAATGAACCTACCATTTACTGAATCTGCTTAAAGCCAGATAGGAATTCATAAGTTGAATTCAGGATTAGACATTAGGTATGTCTAGATCAAATCTGTACGATGTTAATTTTTGAGAAAACATATATAACATCAGGAAAAATAGGCAATAGTAATAGAACAGGATGAGTATCACATTTCAATAGAACCACACTATGATGATAAAAGTTTCTCAAACAAAACTGAAAACAGACAACCTTTGGTACGCTACATGTGTGGCCACTTGTTTGTCGAAGCTTTGGGCAACAACATCTTATGGTAGCACAAATTGAGTCTCTTTAAATGCTTGCTTATAGAAATTCAATGCTTGTTTCCCAAATAAATAACTAAAATTAGTACGAAAGAACCCCAAATTATGAGTCACGCTACAACAAAAAAGAGTCATAATGTTTTTGAACAATCGAAGTGAATTATCCCAAGTGGTAAGCATGAATATATGTATTATCTAAAGTTTCGGGTCCGAGCCCTTTTAGCAACAAATAAATCCCTCTTTGAGGGGTTTGTTGATTGAGGTGCTGTCTTACAGTGAGACTTCTTTTCAACACAATGACACCTCTAAAAAATCCCTTAGGGGGTTTTCTGACTATGGCACCGTTTCGGCGGTGGGGTCGATTACTATAAAAAGTTTATCCGAATAATTTTTTACCCCAAAGGGCATAGCTGAGATGGTAAAAGGTTGATAGATTGCCACTAAAGGTCTTAGGTTCGAGCCATGAGGCTGGTGGAGCGTAAATCCCTGCACCTTGTGTAAAAAGTCTCTTCCCCAATCTCTTACCTTCTTAGTCACCATAATTTATCTCCTCCGTGTTGATTTTGGGACGGATTGGCCTTTTACCTTTTGCCACCATAGTGGTTTTGAACAAATGGCAGAAGCAATCCCATTCTTGAGACAAACAAAGAAACTATTAACACCCAAGCAATCCACAATCATGTACCAGTAAGAAGACGAGTAGATCGATGACCACACAGTAATGAAGAGATTAACGAATGATACTGGAAAAGATTAAAAAGGGGGAAAATATCACATTTGTAGAAAATGGATTTCAACTTGCCAGAGCTTCAACACGTGAAGTAAAAAAAAAAATCAAACATTGTCCTTCTCAAGCTAATCCTTGAGGGATCAGCTATGAGGGAAGGAATCCATTGTTGGTGGCTTTCTTATTCTCCTCCACTTTGTTCTCTTCCTCACCCAAATCGCGACTTCTCGCCGAGGGATCGACTCTCGAAGAAGCAGGAGAAGAGGATGAGCTCTCCGCTTCCATTTGCCGCTGCCCTCGGCCTTCCATTCTTAGACTCTTCCTGAAAGATGAGAGAAAGAAAAAAGGGCAGAAATATCGCCTTGCTTTCAAACCTCCATTCGACCAACTCAAACAGCAGTAGTGGAAGAAGATGACATTCGCTGGCCCCAATGGCGGTAAATCACGGAGGAGGACGGACACTATTATTCTAGTCCGCCCATGTATCCTTCATCTTCGCCAATGGAACCCCATAATAATAGGAAGGGGGGCAGGAGGCGACCTTGTATTCACCATCTTCGCCAGTAGATCTGCCCCTGTCCAGTATTTTAGTCTGTCCCCAAACTCTTTGAAGCACACATCAACATAAGCAGTGAAGTCCTCTCTGCATAAGAATGAGCAATGAGCGCCATCTCAAACACTATTCAAGGAGATGCAAATGAAAATGAAGTTGTAAAAATGTACACAATGTTTGGGCTCAAGACTCCTGACTTTTCATCTCCAGAGCTTGGGGAAGGTCAAAATGAACACGAGTGACATGAGGCTCAACTACTGCAGGCTAAAAATAGTTTGGGAAAATAGGGAGTGCAAAATGTTTGAGGCATGATTTATCATTCTAATTGTACCATATTTTTGAGCTCATTGATCAAATTGTTATAGTACTGCACCTTTCTGGATTAACAGAACCTCTGCCATCTGCAAGCATGGCACATGTTAGTTTCAACTATTTTGTCAGAAAAAACAATTGTAGCAATTTGAATACTGACTAGGAATGACTGTGCTCCATGAGATGGAGAATCTGTAGGCATCCAAGCCCATGATTTACATCAACTTCACATCTTCCTACCACTAAGAGAAGCCAAAATTATATACACCATCATCAGTTCCACCAAGGATGGTATAGTTTTGTCTGCAACACTATGCTTTCACCTTGTCCTTGTGATACTGATCAGCCGCTATGTCTCCTGTTCGCTTGTTCATACTTTACCCTGTGATTCTTGGGGCATTTTAGATCCTCTGTTTATTTATCGGTAAACAAAAGGTTAATTGTAACCTTAAGTGTGTTGGCGTGACAAGAGAAATAAAAGAAGTTTGAAAAGGAAGTATATGCTACGGAGACAAGAGAGAACACAAAAGCCTTTTTAATTGATGATTAACGAAAAGAAACATAGCCTATTTATAGGCTTTTATAGCTGAATAATTCAACCATTATCTCCTAAAACTACTCAATAGGCAATAGAATAGGCAAAAGACTAGGACAAATCAAAGACTCGGACTATTGACCAAAAACCTCCAAAGAGATAAAGCTTTTAAATCTTATCACCCTCCCTTAAACTGAAATATGTAGAAATCAGTTTAAAGCAAAACAACGGTAGCACGTGAACAAACTCCAAGAAGACCACGCAATCTCACAAATGTGGCTAACTTGAGAGGCTTAGTCTGTATATCTGTAACTTGATCTTCACTTCGACAATAAACTAGTTTGATCGTTCCATCATTATTGAGTTCTCTTAAAAAATAGTACTTCACATCGATATGTTTACTTCTGCCATGTAGCACAGGATTCTTAGAGAGTTTGATTGCTGAGTTGTTGTCACAAAAGACTGTAGTAGCATCAATCTGTTTGAATTGAAGCTCTTCAAGAATTCTTCTCAACCAGATAGCTTGACAAGCACAAGCTGTTGCAGCAATAAATTCAGCTTCTGTAGTTGGCAAAGAGACAATTGGTTGCTTCTTAGAAGACCATGATACAGCGCCTGTGCCCAACATAAATACATAACCTGAAGTGCTCTTTCTATCATCTTGATCCCCTGCATAATCGCTATCAGTAAACCCGAACAACTCTGATTTTTCACCTTTCTTGTAGAATAGCCCAAAATCTTTAGTTCCTTGTAAGTAGCGAAGGATTCTCTTGGCAGCTAACAAGTGTATTTCTGTTGGATTTTCCATGTATCTACTTATTAAACTCACATGATACATTATGTCTGGCCTTGTCGCAGTTAAATACATCAAACTGCCGATAATTTGCTTGTAAATTGTATTGTCTACCTTCTTCCCTTCATGATCTTTGTTTAGCTTCATGCCAAAATCAGTTGGAGTGCTTGCAGGATTGCAGCCCTTCATCTGAAACCTGTCTAAAATTTCTTGCACATACTTCTTTTGAGAAAAAAAAAATTCCATTAGTTGATTGTACTACTTCGATGCCAAGGAAGTAATGCATCATATCAAGATCAGACATTTCAAATTCAACCATCATAGATTTCTTGAATTCCTGAAACAAGATATCATCAGTTCCAGTAAATATAAGATCGTCAACATATAAGCAAACAATGAGTAGTTTCCCCTTATCTCCAACTTTAATAAAGAGTGTGTGCTCATATGGGCATTTGTGAAAGCCTTCCTTAAAGAAATAGGACTCAATGCGGCTATACCAAGCTCGTGGAGCTTGTTTTAATCCATAAAGAGCTTTTTTTAATCTATACACTTTATGCTCATTTCCGATCTTAATATGACCAAGGGGTTGTTCCACAAATACCTGTTCCTCCAAAGTTCCATGCAAGAATGCCGATTTGACATCTAGCTGGCAAATAGACCACGAGTTTTGCGCCGCCAATGCGATCACCAATCTGATTGTATCATGTTTTGCAACAGGAGCAAAAACTTCTGTATAATCGATCCCATATTCTTGCTTATATCCCTTAGCTACTAAACGCGCCTTATATTTATCAACATCACCATTTTCTTTTAGCTTTGTTTTGAAGACCCATTTTACACCAATGGTTTTGTGCCCTTTTGGAAGATCAGTCAATTCCCAAGTATCGTTTCTTTCAATAGCTTCAATTTCATCATCCATCGCCTTACGCCATTTTGCATCTTTGACAGCACTTTCAAAGGTTGTAGGATCATAATCTGAAAATAAAGCAAAATGAGTTATTGGATCTTCAATTTCTGTTACCTCATAGTCTTCCATCCATGCAGGCCTTCTTCGAATCCGACGAAGAGATTGAGCTGTTGTATCAGCAGCTTCTGTTACTATTGGCAAAATTTCAGCAGCTGTTGGACTAGCTTCTGATGAATTTTCAAGCATAGAGACTACTGATGTTGGCTCTCTTTCAGAATCATTGTCAAAAACAACTTGAGTAGGTTGCTGCTTATTCCAATCCCAATTATTTTCTTCATCGAAGACAACATCTCGACTGATCACAATCTTCTTGGTTTCTGGATTAAATAATTTATATGCTTTAGATACTTCACTAACACCGAGAAAGACACACTTTTCCCCCTTATCATCAAGTTTCTTCCTTTTCTCATCCGGGATATGTGCATAAGCAATGCAGCCAAAAATTTTAAAATAATCTATAGTTGGTTTCCTTCTACTCCAAGCTTCCTCTGGTGTCATATTTTGAACAGCAAGTGTAGGACTTCTGTTCAAGATGTGAATACTCCAATTCACGGCTTCGGGCCAAAAAGTTTTTGGAATTCTTCCTTTTGTCAATAAGCTTCTCACCATATTGAGGATGGTTCTATTTTTTCTCTCTGATACACCATTTTGTTGGGGTGTATAAGCAGCTGTCAGCTCTCTTCGAATACCATGAACTTCACAAAATTCTTCAAATTTGGTTGAGCAGTATTCTCCACCACGGTCTGTTCGGAGGGTCTTAATGGTATTTCCTGTTTCATTTTCTACACGAGCCTTGAAGTTTTGGAATGCACATAATGCTTCTGATTTTTCTTGTAAAAAGTAAACCCAAATTTTTCGAGTATAATCATCAATGAAAGTAATTAAATATCTTTTACCTCCATTAGAGCATGGTGTTATCGGGCCGCATATGTTGGAATGAATTAGCTCCAAAACATCTTTTGCTCGCCATGACTTCCCCTGAGGAAATTGAGAACGATGTTGTTTGCCAACAACACATTCTTCACAAATTTGAGAAGGAATACTAATATGAGGAAGACCAATCACCATATTTTTTTGCTGGAGGATCTTCAATCCATTAAAACTCAAGTGGCCATAACGAAAATGCCACAACCAAGAAGGGTCTCTTACTTCAGCAACCAAACAAGATTGCACACTTGTAATCTTCAATGGGAACAACCTGTTTGAGCTCATTTGCACAACAGCAATGACTCCTCTGGTGGGATCATAAATTTCGCAAACACCCTTGTGAATAGTGATTACATAACCTTTATCTTGTAATTGACCCGCACTTAACAGATTACTCTTCAAGTCAGGAACATAAAGAACATTAGAAATTGTTTCTACAGAACCATTCTTGGTTCTTATCTCTATACTACCTTTGCCCATCACTTTCACAGTCGAAGAATCACCAAAACTTACTGTAGAATGAAAATCTTCATTTAAGTAAGAGAAAGAAGACTTACTTCCACACATATGGTTGCTGCAGCCTGTATCTATATACCAAACGCCAGACTCCGATTCTTGATTAGCTTGAACAGCCATTAGCAAAGTTTCCACTTCTTGATTTTCTACAAAATTCAATTGTGCTTCCTTGTCTTTGTCTTCAGGTAGCTTAGTATAACATTCCGAACGATAATGTCCAAATTTATGACATCTAAAACATTCTACATTTGACTTGTCAAAATATTTGCCGTCATTTCTATTGCCTCGATCTCCCCTTCCTCTACCTCTACCTCTACCCCTTCCTCTAGAGTTTGAGAAATGGTTAGAGATAGAAGCTTTTAAGGCTTGCTCTTCTAAAGTTGAACTTCGGTTCATCTTCTGTTCATGGACCAACAAGGAGCTCTGCAATTCATCAAGAGAAAAAGCATCTATGTCTTTAGATTCTTCAATAGAGCATACAACATAATCAAATTTTGGTGTCAGGGAACGCAATATCTTCTCCACAATGGTGACATCTCTCATCTTCTCACCATGAAATCGCATTTTGTTACTGATCTCCATAGTCCTAGCACAGTAACTGGTGACAGATTCCCCATCTATCATTTGTAGAGTCTCAAAATCTCTTCTCAAAGCTTGAAGCTGTGCACGCTTCACTCTAGCAGAGCCTTGATATTTTTTCTTCATGGAATCCCAAATATCTTTGGAAGTTTCTTTGTTAAGAATTGTTTCCAAGATGGGACGATCAATTGCCTGAAAAAGGTAATTTTTTGCCTTCAAGTCTTTGAGCTTTCTTCCTTCCAATTCTATTTTTTGGACATCAGTCAAGATTGCATCTTCAGATGGTGCTTGGATTCCAAATTCAACGATTTGCCAATATTCTTTTGATTGTAGAAAATTCTCCATTAGCATACTCCAATGGTCATAATGACCATCAAAACGTGGAATCGCAGGTTGCACAAAATTATTTTCAGATGCCATTGAGTCTTGCTGCTGCAAGATGAAAACTGCTGCCTTCTTGAACTTGGCTCTGATACCACTGTTGGCGTGACAAGAGAAATAAAATAAGTTTGAAAAGGAAGTATATGCTACGGAGACAAGAGAGAACACAAAAGCCTTTTTAATTGATGATTAACGAAAAGAAACATAGCCTATTTATAGGCTTTTACAGCTGAATAATTCAACCATTATCTCCTAAAACTACTCAATAGGCAAAAGACTAGGACAAATCAAAGACTCGGACTATTGACCAAAAATCTCCAAAGAGATAAAGCTTTTAAATCTTATCAAAGTGCATATGTGTCCCAGATGCTGGGTGTTTTTCCTCCCTCTGTCGCTGCCCCTTCTACCTGCATGAGAATCGTGGTAAATTAAATTTTTTTCATCAGATAAAGAATGAGTGAACCGCAAGTTTAAATTTTTCACTTAACTTTGATTGAAATCTGAATTAAAGAAAAATCTGAAGCTCGAGCTCAATTTTAAATTTTTTTGGACCTTTTTTTTTTTTGCATATTGAGTAAGAAAGATAAAAAAAAGGTAAACACAATCTTCAATGGCAGAGCCAAAGGACGACCCTCGACTAATCTTCCCGGCTAATAGCTCCAAACTGACTAGCCTCGACATCTCCTTAATTAATATTTTTTTTTTACTCTTATCTTTCTCATTTTTTCATTTTTCTCTTTACTTCTCTTTATAAAATCCGGGCTACTGCCCGGGTAGTTCAATATGTGGCTCCGGTCTTGACAATCTTCGTACCATGACAAGCATACTACGTTGAGGCCTGTGGACATGTTTTATATATGATATATCAATGAGATAGAGTACCGTAGAAATCTCAATTGATAAGTTTATGAACGAGATTTACATAAATAATGAAATCCCCCAGCCACTACCATAATTATCCCATATATTTAATCCTTTTGCCAATCATATATTTAATCTTGGTCCCCATACGATGGACTAATGATTAATACGTGAGTGTTACTAACATAAAATTTGGGGATCAAAACCTGACAAAGCTAGCGTGCCCACTTTCCCTACGCACTAGCCACAACATCTAGATTAGTAGCTCCCGTGATTTACCTCCTCCGTGTTGGCCCTGAGACGGGTTGGCTAGGGCATTGGAGTGTTGGGGGCGAGCGAATTACCTTTTTACCACCATATATTTAATCCTGGCACCTACTATGATAACTTTCGATTTAGATGGGTTACAATACTAGTTGGATCCCAATCACATCGTGCCCGATCCGATATATATGAATACCGAGTGGTTTTTTTTCTTAGTTTTTGTTTGAAAATAGTGATTTATGCTGGAAGATTCTTTTGTTTTCAGCATCTCCGCCAATCCATCTTAAGACTAATACAGAGGAGATAAATCATGAGAATTATTAATTCAGATGCTATTCGAGTTCGTGAAAAAAAATAAACACATAAATTTTATCAAATTTTAATTTAAAAATTAAATTAAAATTTCATAATGATACTCACCTATTAATCATCGGTTCAACCTTGAAAATAATCATTCAGTCCAAACAGAATGTATACCATGTGGGCCCACTTCGGTTTCTTTATAGTTTCAATCAGAGAGACGGTACTATCTTGGGTTTCCACGTTTAGTGAAATTGCTGCTGCAAGCTAAACAACCAAAAATAGTTAACATTACATGCAAAACTACCCAAACAGATACCGCGTTACCTAAAAAAAAAATATTCATCTGCTGGGCCCACAAACATCGGCACCATGGCGGCAATGGATGCAAGGAGGGTACAGTACTGACTTTCAACCTGCTCCTTAATATCAAACTTTGATCGGCGCTTTCAACGACCCATGAAGCCAACTAATCCTTACTAATTGTTATAAAAAACTGATCTCATGGTAAGTTTAACTGCACCCAGAATTGCTACCTTTTTTGTCATTGAATTAATTACGCTGGCCCCACCGTTTCATGAGTAGGCATACAATGTGGTAGGATTTATTACGAGACGCAGGGAGCGTGAAGCTCCCTTATTCCTTTTGACAGCGAAGAGGCCAAAAATCCTTCTCTCTCACACGCGCGCGCCTAGTCGCTCTGCTCTCGCCTTCGCCGGACTACCACCCCGTCTTGCTCTCTCCATTGCCATACGGTCGGTAGTTCATTCTCCCTTCATGTCTGATCTATTCATTTCTTCTCGTTCCCATCAACATTTCCGATTCGTGCTGCTACTTTGGGGACCGATCCTCGGCAACAGATCGTGTTTCACTCGATGTTCGGTGTTTTTTTTATACGTGTTGCTTATCAAGTGATCGCTCTTCGCCGATTAGAATACTTGCTTAGGGTCGCCGCATTTGGTTTTGTTGATCGCGTCCTCCCTCTGAGTTTTTGTTCAGACAGAATGAGGGTTACTTCTATTTTGTTTGTTCTTAAAGGATTATTATTTTTTGGATTATTGTACAGATTTGTTTGATTTCTTGATTAACTGGGTTTTTTTTTTACTTTTTTATGCTCAGATCACTCCGTGATTTCCGCTTGTCATGGACCAGGTAAGAAATCACTTTTTGTCGTTTTCTCAATTTGTAATTATTTCGTCGGTGATGCGGTCGAAATTTTCATCTCAGTATGAAAAGGTCGAGAAGATTGGTGAAGGTACTTACGGAGTTGTTTACAAGGCTCGGGACCGTCTAACTAATAAGGTGATTGCCCTTAAGAAGATTCGTCTGGAGCAGGAAGATGAAGGGGTTCCTAGTACTGCCATCAGAGAGATCTCATTATTAAAGGAGATGGAGCATGGTAACATTGTCAGGTTGTTTCCGACATATGAGTCTTACTCTGAACACAAATTTTATTCGAATAGGACATACACCATTGGCCAATCTCTTTGAATATTTTAAATCACAAATCACTATTTAAATCGTTGACGGAAGAATATACGTATTAATTTGTCTAAAATTTTATTTATTTATTATTCAAATATATGAAACAAATATAATGCTCTATCATTTTATAATTTTAAATATCTATAATATATTAATAAAAAATAATTTACATTTGATTATTAAAATAATATTTTAATTAAATTATATGAACAACAATATCTCTAGTTGAGCTTGTAAAAAGTTTGAGCTTGGCTTGATATGATTTTTTATAAACAAGTTTGAACCAGCTTGATAAGTAAATAATCAAGCTTAACAAAGGTCAAGCTTGGGTTCGCTCGACTATATTACACCCCTACTTGCATGTGGACTATACTATTACAAGATTATGTAGACAGAGATATCATGTTGTCATCATTTCTACATCTCATTACCAAATGAGTAAAGACCAGGTCACTTACATAGCTGAGATCAAGTCAACATGCGATTAGGTCAATAGGCAAATCACATATGACACACGTCATCAAAATGTATGACAGGATTGACATTAGAATACCAATCAAGTCAGGTTGGGCAAGCATTGACCCACCAATCACTAATCAAGTGTTTCAGAATTTTTAAACCTTTAAATGTAGATGTAAAGAAGTTCAATGAAATATAGTATCCTAAGGAGCATAAGGACTTTTTAGTTATTTGGTTATATGGAAATAGTAAACTCCAATTCAATTTGTTTTCTTTCAATTGCTTCCTACAACAAAAGTATGCAAACAGGACTGGAATTTGAAATAAATTTGATACTTGAAATTTGACTTGAGTTTTACTATGAAAGTTTAGCCAATTCAAATGAATAGAAAGCTAACTGAAATCTAGTATCTCAATGAAAGACAACTTTAAGTACATCTCAGATCTGTATTTCTATAGTTTGCCGCAACTTCAACATCTTTGCACATTAAAGATGTACATGCATTATTAGGAAATTAAGTAATGTAATCTATAATTGAGATTTAAGCCAAAACGTGTAAAACATTGCTGCTTCTCACATCAAGTTTGATATGTGAAACACTGCATGACCCATGAAAATTAAAATGGATCAAGCATAGTGATAATACTCTGTATTTTTTTTTTTTGCTTTGGTTCTGGAATGGATATATATATATTGTTTTTACACTTTCTATAAAAAAACTAGTATTTTTTTTCCCTTCCTTATGTGACTGTGCAAGGCCATATGGGAACTCAGATCATTTCCGGTACCAGGTTACATGATGTCATTCACAGTGGGAACAAATTATACCTTGTTTTTGAGCATTTGGACTTGGACTTGAAAAAGCACATGGATTCTTGTCCAGGACTTTCTAAAGATCCACGTATAATAAAAGTGAGGTCCTTACTCCCTTTGTATTTCTCACTGTTATTTATTCTTTTTGTGAATGAGAAACTTTCATTAGTACTCAATATAAGTGATAACTCAACCATTGCTTCATGGTTCAAGTTAATGCATTCATCTATTATGCTAGTTAAGTTGTGTATTGTATTAGAGTCATTTGTCTCTTTCACATTTCATGGTTCTCAGTGAGATTTTGTGATAGTGAAAAATTAATTAATTTTATCTATCAATCACTTCTGGACCTTGATTTGTTAATTAGCTTTCGACTCTAGTTGCAATAGTCCTTTGATATTTCTCCTCCCTTTAGTTCGACATTATGAACCCTCTTGAGAATTGGAGTCACACCTGAGGAGGCATTAGCTATTTCGGGCTGAGGGGGCATAACCTAAGTCCTACATTGTTAGGTCACCTCCTTCCTTTAATCTCAGATTGTTAAATGAATCCTTCCTTCTCAGGTAATCTTAAGGGTGAGTTTACTTGGATAGAAAGATAGGAGGTGGCAGGAGCATTAGGGAAAGTGACTCAAAGCATGCCTGAATGACAGAGCTCCATGTGTAATTTTGTGAATCTTTCCCTCCCTTTTATCTTTCCACCCAAGTAAGCCCAGCCTAAGTATCAAGAGATTCATTTTGTGTTACAGGCATTATATTGTGCTTGCTTCCCTTGTATTTTCACAAAATCAATCAAATTATGAAGGGAAATTTGAAGTATATGACTCCGGTTGGCTATTTGATTGTGTACTTACAAAATCTCCTCAATGGCTATTGTCGTATACTAATATTCCTTACTAATAAGCAATTCTTTGTCCTTATTTTGTAGATGTTCCTCTACCAAATTTTATGTGGTACAGAATACTGCCATTCTCATAGAGTTCTTCACCGAGATATAAAACCCCAAAATTTGTTGGTTGATCGGCATACAAATGCCCTAAAGCTTGCAGATTTTGGGCTGGCAAGGGCATTTGGAATTCCTGTTCGGACATTAACCCATGAGGTAGTTATTTGATGCTATTTGCTTTTTGCAGATTCAGTTTCATTAACAAATATTGAAATATATGAAGTTTGTAATTGTTAGCTCAGAGAATGGTTAAAAATATTGTATAGGAAATATTTCATATTGGAAGTTTATCAGAAAGTGGAAGCATTATACAAATGTAATAATGCTGAATATTTCTTTCTTTTCATTGTTAAGGCACTTTGTTTAGCACATAAAAGCATACCATTTCTCTGTGAAAGAGAGTACTCACATTTGGATTTGATGTGTCATTACATGTTTCTGTTTCAGGTTGTGACCTTGTGGTATAGAGCCAGAAATCCTCCTTGGTGCTCGCTGCTACTCTAACTCCAGTTGATGTTTGGTCAGTAGGTTGTATCTTGCAGAAATGGTGAATCATAAAG
>JAGFNQ010003081.1:156447-197565 GCA_024364735.1 Boesenbergia rotunda | reverse complement strand
GGAAAGGTGCGCGCAGAGCGAGAATATGGCCACTCGGTCGGGTGATCTCTCGGGGAGCGTGCACCACCACGTATCCGACCGAGAGTCGATCCGATGGAAAGGTTCGCGCGGAACGAGAATAGGGTCGCTCGGTCAAGTGATCTCTCGGGGAGCGCGGACCACCACGTATCCAATCGAGAGTCGATTCGAGGGAAAGGTGTGCGTGAGCGAGAATAGGGGCTCGTCGGTGATCTCTCGGGGAGCGTGGACCACCACGTATCCGACGGAGAGCCGATCTGAGGGAAAGGTTCGCGCGGAGCGAGAATAGGGCCGCTCGGTCGGGCGATCTCTCGGGAGCATGGACCACCACGTATCCGCGAGCCGATTCGAGGGAAAGGTTCGCGCGGAGCGAGAATAGGGCGCTCGGTTGGGTGATCTCTCGGGGAGCGCGGACCACCACGCATCCGACCGAGCGCCGATCCGAGGGTTATGGGGCATCTCGGTCGTCGAAAACATCTCAGGGAGCATGGATCGTCACGCGTCGCCCGAGAGCCGCGCGAGGCTTCCCGATCGTCGGAGACATCTCAGGGAGCGTGGATCGCCACGCGTTGCCGGAGGCCGGCCGAGGCTTCCCGTCTTGGAAAACTGAGGGCGTGGACGCACGCGTCCCCGAGAGCCGCGCCGAGGCTTCCCGGTCGTCGAAGACATCTCAGGGAGCTTGGACCGCCACACGTCGCCTGAGAGCCCACGCCGAGGCTTCCCGGTCGTCGGAGACATCTCAGGGAGCGTGGATCGCCACGCTCGCCTGAGAGCCGCGCCGAGGCTTTCCCGATCGTCGGAGACATCTCAGGGAGCGTGGATCGCCACGCGTCACCTGAGAGTCGCGCCGAGGCTTCCCGGTCGTCGGAGACATCTCAGGGAGCGTGGATCGCCACGCGCGTCGCCTGAGAGCCGCGCCGGAGGGAAATGAGGCAACAACTATTTTTCAAGAAAGCCAGCCTTGAGGTGCGCACAAAACAGATGAGATATATCCAGAAGGCTAGATTTCAGACACGCGGAGAGTATATAAGATATATCCAGGTTTTAAATACGTGACACGCAGATAAGACATATCTCGAAGGCCAAACTATAGATACACAGAGAATATGTGAGATATATCCGGAAGGCCAGACTTTAGATGCGCGGAGAGTATATAATACATCTTTCCCATTACCCGGTCTAGCCTCTCCGGCTCATTAGAAGAAACCAATCAGGCGCCGCTATGGGGGTGACTTGCAATAGGCCTCCGGTGGGTCGATGGACCATCCTAAGTTAGCTTAAAAAGCTCGTATTCTTCGGGAGCGCTAACCATCAGAACCCGACGAGGTCTCCCATCTCCGCTTCCGATCAAGCTGTTGGTGTCTCTCCTTCTAGCGCCAAATTTGATCCTGTCGCGAAGCGGGGTGGCGATCCCACGGGCCAGACGACCTCCCGGGTGGCACGAACCACTGAGATGGCAGAGAGCTAACCGCGCCTTGGCGTGGCACTGCAAAACAACGACCATCAGTAGACCCGCCGGGGGATTTCTCCGATCAGGCACTCCGACGGTCAAGTCAGTATCCGCAGGCATAGTGGAAACTGAATTGAAATGAGACGAGATGCGAGAACTCGCGCGCGCGTACCTGCGGTAGGGGGAGTGCGGAGCTTATATAACGAGGGAACTGACAACCCTTGTCCGTATTGACGAGACAAGAGTGTGGTAGCTGTCAGCTCGTAGGGAGCACTGAGGAGCGGCGCGACATGGCGCGAGGTGCTCAAGCAGTACGAGAGTACTGGGTGCGCAGTACGAGAGTACCGGATGCGCAGTACGAGAGTACTGGATGGGCGGACTAACCACTTAGAAATATCAGAGGTGAATAAGGCGGGAGGAACCCCGTTAGCAGAGTCATACCCTGGATATAACGATGTAGGGGTGTAGGGCGAGATAGCCCGTACCCCGAGAGCCGACTGGCAGGTCCAATTGCTGAGGACCAAGTCGGGTAATGGCCAGTGAGCGTGCGCCCGACTGGTAGAATGGAAACGTAGGGTACGCCCTAGGTCGGGGGTTTACCGACGGATGTCTGCCTGATTCTGTTAAGTATCTGGTTTGTGTGATGTCATGGGAGCGTGAATTGTTACGTATCCGACTGTGGTGTCTGCCCTAGCTCTGGACCGGGGAGGGGCCCAGGAGTGTGGGCGGCTAAGCATCTGCCTATAGGATGGCCGTGGCTAGCTCGTCACTGCCCTCCGGGAGGCCTCCGGACTCGGGAACTTACCCGGGGATTCTGCTGCTGATCTGTCAGTCAAACCTTCCTGGCGCCAGGCTGCCTGACGGGCAAGGCCTATGCACCTACCCGTAGGCAAGGTCGGGATCAGCATTGATCTACCAAGACGGGTGCGATCTGTGGCGAGGGAGAAGTGGAACTCGGAGGTGCTTGATCCTGAGCCGTTGAAATTGCAGGCCAAATTGAAAAGATACACAGCCGTTCGAACTTGGGTGCAACAACAAGGTTAGCTGTCACTTCAAATTGCATATAATCATCATCCAAAGTCCAAACTAAAAGGATTGTCTACTCTTCCATGTATGAACTGAAATTTGATTATTTGCATGCAGTTAATCCTTGGAAGAACGATCATGCTTCCAAGCATCACAGAAGTATAATAAATCAAGCATTAGCATTGGCATCTACTCGTATTATTATAAGATGTTGATTGTACCTCAAGAGAATGTTTTTGTTTCGCTTGTTTCTTTGACCGTTCAACAGTTGGAATGGAACCTGACCCAGCCGCTCCCTGGTTAATACATGGAAAAGAGAAAACAAAGAAGACATACTGTAAATGAAATACCGCTCTTAAAATGTCATAGCTGTCATGAACAAGCAATGTATTGCAAAAAATAATGTCTAATTAATTTAGTAGGAGACAACTATAGGAGAAATTTGCATATGAATTCTATAGAATTGATAAAATTTATAATGGAATTTCTTTCCAGTTTTTGGGATAGATTTAAGAAAACAAAAAATACCTGGTAATTGTATTGATGAAACAAGATGAATATATAATCTAACAACTATTGCAAAAACCAGATGTAAGTTCTTTCTTTATAATACTACAAGTTAAACTTAAAATTGTAAGATAAATCTCCTTAGTGAATGTTATGTGGATATCTACTGTGATAATTCATAAGTCTTTGGTTAGGGTAAACTTGAAACTTGAATTGTGGAATGAAATTTAGGAACTAAAGATTTTAATTCAAGAACTAAGATTATATACAAGAATGTAAGAAAAGAAATCATGATAAAATGTAAATTGGAAAGGCCAGAAATTTCACTGTCTTGTAAAAAATTGAACCTACAATTGAACAAAGGAAAAATATTTTGGGTGGTAAAGGGAGGGTAACTTCCAGAATCATGTTCAGTGATCCTGTGTAGCTTAACCAAAAAGGTAAATTTTACAAGACATGATATCAGCAACCATACTTTTAGGTGATAGTTTATGGTGGTAAATAAAGTAAACAAATGCAGGATATACAAGACTAGACAAATGGTTTAGATCCAAACACAGTCTATGATCTAAACCTCCTATTTATCTGCTAGAATTTTTTATTGCATTAAGACCAATCCAACAAGAACAATATTGAGGTTTTTCATGTCTGATCCTCACAAGATATTGATCTCACGTACCATGTAATTATTCACTTAAAACTTTCTTTTCAAGTACAAAATACTTTATTAAAAATAATTTCACAATGACCTGCTTGACCATCATCTAATTACTAATCTGGAGCATTGAGGACATTGTGCTACAATGCAATATCAAAGTATCACTGTTTTGATTTCTTACAATCATGAATATACAAGTGAATAAAATCAAACGCCCCTTGCCAACAATCAGTCAAGTGTTAGAGTGATTAGCGATAGAAAAACAGACAAAGATGTTAAAGCAAAGTTCTCATGCAAACACTGAGAAGCTGGAGGGTTGAGGACATTGTGCAACAATTCAACGTCACAATACAATCATTATTTTGAAGTTCTTCCATCATGAATATGAGACTGAATCAAATCAAATGCCCCTGGCCAACAGCCAGTTAAAGATTTGACTGATCATATAATTATGGGCAAAGGGTTAAAGGAAAACCATGGCTTCTAGCATTTGAAAGAAAAAAAGAAACGAAAGAATCTTGTTCACAAAGGTGCTAAGATAAAATCAGCAATTTAGAATCAAACTCAAAATCTACAAGTTATGCAATTGCATTCTACAATAAACATAAAAGAACCGATGGAATGTTTCGTTATTAAATTACCAAATTATCCATCACATCGTTTGATCTTTTGGGAGGTGATGGGCTCTGTGATTTATCAGGTGGAAAAGCAAGACCATCTGGTTGCTGGAAACAAGGAATACATGTTAAAAATTGTCAATCTCAAGCAACTGAAAAAAAAAATTGCCAAACTTTAATGAAGTGCAAAGGTAACATGAATCGTAGAGGTTCATCCTTAGCTACGAACCAATAATGTACCATCAGGAAGAAAATAACAATTATCTATCTGCTGTTTATGATTTCACAATGCAGAACTTGTAGATCGGAATCTCACATGCAGACAGAGGTGTCAAACAGGTGGGTCATCCAGCACAACACACTGTGCTCCGAGCACAAGTCACGAGTTGGCCTGTGGGGCAAGTAGGGCATATAAACTATTTTATTTAATATATTTTCCAGATAAAATTGCATATATTACCACTTCTACCTCTAAGATCAGCTAAAGAAAATTAAAATAATATTAAATTATTCTTAGGGCATTTGAAGAATATTGTTCAGATACTTTTTATATACCATATTTTTTTATTATTGATTTTTTTAATAATTAAATTCTGGATCTAGTTTGCCAACCTAAGAATGACCAATGATATACCTAGAGCAATCTTGGGCATGACCATCTGCAGCCATGTCGGGCATTACAAGGCCCGAATGGAAGTGGCTGGTCTTGGGCTTTAGTGATGCATAACTCGAGTATGATCCATTGATACCTCTACATGCAAGACAATGGGATATATGTTCTTCCATATACTAGGGAAAATCTACTACATATAATACACAAATTTTGTAAGTGAGAGTTTATTTTAGTAGATAAACAAATATCTTTCCTAAGACAATAAGTTGTGCAAGTTCCAAGCAATTAAATTTTTTGCATGGATCTTTTCTCACCAATGAGTATTGTGTGTAATTACCTTCATAAAAAATCAGCAGAATAATATTGGAAATATCATATACTACCATTATAAAGATGTGAATAGATTTAAGCCCAGAAAAAATTTGAAAAAGGAAAAATAAGGTAGTATTTACTACAGACTGTAAGTTACAGACCTTCCGTACAGGTAGAGATACTCTAACGTAACGAACAGGAAGTTATTTATCATACCTGAAAAGGACAAGGCAAGATTTCACCAAATAGATCTTCTTTCAAATCTGCTGCCTTGAGAGAGTATAAAGGATTTTTAAGTCCTTGAGAAGTGAGATATTCTTCTGTTTCTTTGCGCAAATTGTAACCTTTGTACACACTGACAGATGGATCACACACCTACATGATGAAGCTCATGTAACATAGATAATTATTAGCATCAGGATTTGCCACAAGCAACATGAATAAATAAACAAATTCTAGAAGTGTGCTTATCATGACAAGCATATAAAGAACTCACTATATCCTACCTTAGTAATGCAAACATCATATCATGCAACAATTTATAGAGTGCAGGACATCTATTCCACAAGCCATCAGGCACTATGTGAAGCAACTGTTTATGTGTAAAAACCATAACCAAAACCTGCTGATTGACAAACAGATAAGATCCATCCACTTTAATAAAATGTTTCCTGATGTTTGTGTCATGCTCTTAGCTCCTACAAAAGGAACAAATCTCAAATATGTTTTATTTTTTAAACGTTTTAATGTCATTCTACATAATGATCATAATGAATAATGAAGCTCCTAAACAAAGGCAAGAAAAAATAACTTGAGCTATTTGACTTATTAACATGCCATGGTAATACCCACCGTGCTTTGGCACGCTTAAGCATATTCCAAGATCGACTCAAATTAGTTTGAATCATATAGTTGCCTTGGGCATGCATCCAATCTGATTGTCATGATTTCTTTAAATTTTGATTCGTATTATATAGTATATGTAATAAATATAGTTCTACGTACCCACCATATTGCCTCTTATGCCAAAATCATGGCAAATGCAATTAATAAAGGTTGTCAGAATCAATATCTTACCTATCAACCATAGGGAGATGCATAGGTGCAAAGAATAGGATCATAAGATTCTACAATTTAACAATATTTTTTAGTACTAACAGTGTTTTATTCAACTAGTTGTAATCGAGGAGATTGTAGATGATGAAAAGTCAAAAAATGAAAATGTTATTCATCACAGTTTAAACAAAAAGAGGCAAACAAGTGATACTAATAATGATGACGATGATTCTCAACTCCAATTACCTGTCAACTCGTTGCAGAGTATGAGATCTTGTTAAGTTTTCAGATCTTGTTGAACTATTTTTTCTCATCATTCATTGTTGTGCGGAAAGCCGTTTGCATCGGGAAGGTTGTCGGCAGCTGCCGCGAGAAGATCGGGCATGGGATGATCGCCGGGGGGATTGGCGGGAAGATCACCGGGGGGAAGGGGATGATCACCAGGGGAAGGGGATCGAATAATAAGTTTTGTGCCATTACCATATTGTTGGTGGCCTGGCGTGCGGTGATGGCGGCGCTGTACGCTGCTCCGGCAGCAGTCAATACTTTTTCAGCAGCGACCGTCGCGTTTTGTGCGGCTAGGTTTACCTGTTGAATGATGAACTGTTGGAAATGCTCTTCTCCTCCTCCTCCGCGGCCTCGGCCTCCAAGATCCATACCTCGACCTCTAAGATCCATAAGAAACAGAGAGGGTGGGAGAGAGAGTGAGCGTGAGAAGGAGAGTAGCACTCTGTGAGAGAGGGAGAAGGGGATTCCTTTAATAAGTTAATAATCTTATAGTTTTTTTCTTTTTGTTTATTTAATATAAAAAATGATAACGAAAATATTAATTTATATATAATATTTATATAAATTAATTATTAGTTCTATTTAATTAATTATTGATTTACATAATATATATTTATATAATTCTGGTTATAAATATTCTATATAATATGTATATTAGATAATATAATTTATATATTGATATATAATTTTTATTACATTAAAAAATAAAATTTATTTTAAAGATTCAAAGTTATTTTAATTTTTGAATTATTTATAAATGTTTAAAATTATTTATACATTTTTGAAATTAATTTGAAATTTTAAATATATATATATTTTTAAAAAGTTAAACTATTTTAATTTATAAAATTAATTTAAGATTTAATTTTGAATAATTATAAATATGAATTCAAAATTTTCAATTAATATATATATTATTTTTAATCAAAATAATAAAAATATAAATTTATATATCATAATTATATTAGTTAATTATATTTTATATAATAATTAATTACAAATCATATATATTTTAAATAATATATTACATATTTATGCTTATAATTTTAATTTGTTTTTTAATAAATTACAAATATGAATTTAAAATTTTTTATTTTAAAAAATTTTAAATTTATATAGGGTTTAGGCGGCATTTCTTCTCTACCAAAGACAAGGTGGCGAGCACACTTCTTCTTCGGTGAGGTGGCAAAGCAGTGCACCTGTGCCAGTCTAGTGTTGGTGCCTGTCCCTTGTCGAAGCGATAAAAATTGTGTATATTTTAAACACGGGTGTTACTTGCCGATGAATGGTGACATCTTATGGATGATGGCTCGTATAGAGGATAAAGCCTTTGACTTGGTGGATGATTAGACTATAGCAAGTATGTATATTAATTTTCGCTCCTTGATTGTACATTGGCCATGTTAATGAGGATGAGCTTGGGCTATGTTTGGCGCTTGCATTCATGAGGGGTATGCATGTGATGCTGCTCTTTGTTGCAGTACATCAGCAGCTTCAATCATGCTTATTGATTGCAGCACTGGCAATAACAATTACCAGATTCTGAACAGTGCAATATTTATTAATGTTGTAGATTGATGTGTATGCATTTTGTTTACTGTGTTCTTGTATTATCTTACCTTCCTCCATTTGACCTATTCTATTTGCCCTACTCAGTTTTCTTATTACTCCCCTTAGCTTCTTTTACCATTCCAGGGCCGCAAGGATAGTGTCTTGATCTTTTGTGTGATCGTAGCTAGATTCTGCTAGGTGGATTGTTCTACTCCATTATGATTAAAAAATTTGAATCTGAATTACCCTTAGAGAGTCAATGAGCTAGGATAGGTAGGTTCTTTGAGTTCATTGAGCTAATGAGGGACTGTTGTGAGCCATTTACTGGGAGCACAGCTCCTTTGGACGCCCACAATTGACTGCAGGATAGTGAGTGTACTTTTTGTCTTTTGATTTCGAAGATGATGAAATTGTAAAGCTAGCAGCTAGCTACCTACTGTACCAGAGAGCAAATAGTCAGTTGGTGGTAGGTGCAAACGTTTGTTTTTAGTGTTGGTCATATTTCTTGGTCTACGTTCAAGGAGGTTTTCCAGAGGAAATATTGTTTGCCCTAGATGACAAGAGTTCTTGGGCATCATGTAGAGATCATAGTATGTTCGAATATTGTACAGAGTTTGAGAAGTTGACTGGGTTTTAGCCTTAGTTGGTGGCACAAGATAATGATCTGCAAAATCACCTTAATCAAGTGTTTGCACCTTATATTCAGATGGAACTAGTTGGGCAGTTGATCATGGTCATTGGTAGGCCATTGATAAAGTCATGGCTGTTGAATTGATTCATCAACAAGTGTACCATGAGAGAAAATTGAACCAACATCTATCTCAGTCTCTACATTAGGGTAAGGTCTGCAGACATACTACTTAGGTGTATGTCTGTACCGGATGTGGATACCTTAGGGGACATATTCTCAATTATTAGGAGTCGGATTAGAAAACCTCAGTGGTCATATATGGCATCTGCATCCTGCATATGCATTTAAAGAGGAAACATACTTGTTTGCTAGACCCAATCAAATAGACAAACCTCAAGTAGTGGTCTTATTTAGAATATTGTTTGTAAATGTCAAGGATAATTTTTCGGATTTTAGTTATATGCATTGGTGGTTATTATTAATTGTTATATTATGTGTCTTTTATTATATTTTTGTTTTTATATTTTTCTATATGCAGAAATATGATGTGGATATGTTGATTAATATATTGTATAAAAGACAGTCTATTGTATGAAGCTCTTATCAATATGGGATCCTTAATTAATATACACTATATGATATATCCTAATCTTTTTATTGATATAATATTTTTATTACCCAACTCATTTCTCATGGCATATCATGAATGAGTTAAACAGTGGGTCAAACGTCTACTTTTGCATAGACTTTGAAACCTTGCTTAGAGCCGAGGTTTAAAATTTCAATCCGTGTCGAAGTTTCGATCTCAGATCAGAACGATACAGCTTCGATATCGTATCGTACCATGCCGATAGAATTTTGATATATATATATATATATATATATATATATATAATTTAAAAATTAATTATATATTAGTGTAGTATAATTTACAAGATAGTTTTCTCAAAACTTTCAATAAAAATATGTATTAATATTAGAAATTTAAGTATGATAATATTCATGGTTTTAAACATACTAGTAAAAATCCCGATTTTAATCGTAAAATCGTACGATTTTACGATTTTTGACCCCCGAATGATCTTAGCTAAAATCGTAAATTGTTAAAATCGTTTTGAAATCGCGATTTTAAGGGTTAAAAACGCGATTTTACGATTCGGATGCGGTTTTAACAATTATGAAAAAATCCTCTTTTTTCGTTTGACCCTGATCTATTTTAAAAAAAAAACCGGTTCTCTATTTTTTGTATGCCCTAATCGCATCTCTTCCCTCATCTTCGTGCGTCGCTGCATCTTCGACGTCCCTAAGTTGCGCGTCCCTGCTGCGGGACTTCGGCGTCCCTGCTTTAATGATGGTGATATGGAGGATTTTGATGATGAAGCTGGTGGAGAGGAAGATGAGGATCAAATGGTGGAACTTTATGATTTTAATGTGTCATATTTTTTAGATTTATTGATTAGGTATCTAGATTCTATAATTAGATGACTGGTGGAACCTTTCTAATTGAAGTTATTATGTTTTTTTTCACTATTTTATGACTTATGGATGACATTGCTAATGTAATATTGATTATGAATATAAGTTTATTTAGTGAATTAATTTTTTTTTATTATTTAGGCTATTTTACATGCATATATATGACTTTATAATTTTATATGCACATATATAGAATTTTTATAAAATCTTATGATACGATTTACGATTTTAAGTACCCCTTCCGATTCAAGTTAAAATCCCGATTTTAACTACCTTGGTTTTAAATCTCAAATTAATTTTGATTCAAAGATAAAAAAAATTATCTATAATAATTATATAAATTAATCCTAATTTATATATAATAATTATATTAATTATTAATTTACATAATATATTTATAGTTTATAAATATTCTAAGAATATATATATTAAATATTTTAGTTTATATATAGACTTTATATTGCATATAAAAATTAAATTTATTTAAAAATTTTATATATTTTTAATTTTTTAATAATTAATTTTTTAGAATTATTTATAAATTTTTAAAATTATTTTAAATATTTTTATAAAATTTTAATCTATTTTTAATTTATAAAATTTATTTATACTTTTATTTTAAATTATAATTATATATTATTTTATATATTATGTTTATATTTTAAATAAAAAAAATTATATATTATAATTATATTAATCAATTAATAATTTATTTAATTAATATTAATTTATATAATATATAATTATACTTTATATGATAACATTTTTTAAAAAATTCCCCCTTTATATATAATTTAATTTATGATTTTAATAATATAACTTTTCCTCCCTTTAATAAAACCTAACATTCCCTAAATTTACTAACTTGGGAAAAATGGCTTTGCTTTTTCAGAGTTAATCATTTTCTAAATCTAATGATTATTTTCACCTGAATGGTTTAACTCCATGCAATCCAATTTGAAAATGAATCTCCACGTTTTGTCAAGAGTCTATTTTCTTTTTTATGGACTTGATTTTAGTTGTTAAAATTTAGAACAGTTTTTTGTGCAAAACTTTGATGAAGCAAACTAAAGTTAAAAGCAAATGAATCTCCACTCATCACTTTATGTTGTTAGTTTAGTGTCTCTTTAATTTGATTAATTGCATGCTTGACTTTCTGCCAATTAGTGATGTATTAAAAACAAACAAATTTTCATGTACAATTATGTTTATTTATATATATTAAAAGCATCGTTGATAACTATGCATGTGTGTCTTTTAATATGTGTCATGCATCTAAACTACTTAATGCAATTAATCATATTATCAATTAATTTGAAAATCCTAGATATATTTTTGTTAGTATTTAAATTATATTTTATTTTTATTTTGTTACATTTGCATTGTGAATTATCAATTATGACGGGAAAAAGAAAATTTGAATCTGGAAGTTCAAAGAGGAAAAAGAAAGAAAGACAAGAAATTCTTACAAAATCTCTCACTGGGTCCATGGAATGGTACATAAAGCCTGTAGTTTCCATTGTTGAAGATTTGACTATTATTACAAATTCGGATCAAAATTTAAATCCTGAGAATGTAGTTGCTGATCAAATTTTGACTGAGAATATAGATTTGAATGATGGGATTCATGTTGTTGCGAATGATATTGAAAATCTGAATGAAAATATAGATGTGAGTTGTGAAGAATTAGATGATTTGTTTGATCCAGGAAATTGGTAGAATAATATGCTTCAAAGAAAGATTGATTTGCTAATAGAGAGAGCTCCAAAAAGAGTTATGGATATCGTGTATCCAGTTAATGGCCACGGTAGAAGCTTCAATGATAGACATTACAGTCGATCTTTGTCGAATGGAGAAAAACTTAATAGATCATGGCTAGTGTACTCTCGGAAGAAGGATAAAGTGTTTTGCTTTTGTTGTGTGTTATTCAAAAGAGACAAAGTTATATCAAATCCTTTGACAACAACTATAGGTTATGGTGATTGGAAAAATATTCATACGAGACTTAGTGAGCATGAAAGAAGCACTGATCATATAAATAGCTTAACAAACTGGATGGAGGCAGAAACAAGATTGAGAAAAAAATCAACAATTGATTCTTCTAATCAAAAAGTCATTGAGAAAGAAAAAAGATTTTGGAGAGATGTTTTGCATAGAATTATTAATGTTGTAAAAACTGTTGCAAACAATAATTTGGCATTTCGTGGAAGTAATGAAAAACTTGATGATCATAATAGTGGAAATTTTCTAAGTATGATTCGGATGATTACTGATTTTGATCCGATCATGGAAGAGCACCTTCGACGCATCAGAAGAAAGGAGACCCGTCGTGTCTATTATCTTGGCCATAATATTCAAAATGAATTAATACTTTTGTTGTCAGGCGAGATTAAGAATAAGATCCTTGAAATTATTAAAGGAGCAAAATATTTTTCTGTAATTCTTGATTGTACACCAGACATTAGTCATGAAGAACAAATGTCTCTTATATTGAGATGTGTTGATATTTCCAAGACTCCTATAATAGTGGAGTTCTTTATTTAATTTTTGAAAGTTACTGAAACATCAGGGGATCCACTTTACAATGAACTTAAATCAGTTTTGGGAAAATTGGAACTTGATTTTAATAACATGAGAGGGCAGGGTTATGATAATGGCTCAAATATGAAAGGGCAATATAAAGGAGTAAGCAGTAGAGTACTAAAAGAGTATCCTAGGGCATTTTACACTCCATGTGGTTGTCATTCTCTTAATCTTGCCCTTTGTGATATGACTATGAGTTGTGTTCAAGCTAAATCATTTTTTGGAGTGATACAAAGAATTTATAAATTATTTTCCGGTTCAACAAAACGGTGGGAGATTCTTAAATCTTTTGTAAAAGGTCGCAATAGAGAAGGGCTTACATTAAAATCATGGTCAGATACACGTTGGGAAAGTCGTCTTGATAGCGTAAAAGCTGTAAGATTTCAAGTTCCTCAAATAAGAGATGCACTATTGCATCTAGTAGAACATAGTGGTGATGCAACAACAGTGAGTGATGCAGAGTCTTTGGCAAATTATGAACTTCAAAGTTTTGAATTTTTTATGGGTATGGTAATATGGTTTGAAATATTGCAGAAAGTAAATAAAGTCAGCAAGATTCTCCAAAGAAATGATATAGCTATTGATGAGGGTATTAGTCTGTTAAAAGGTTTGATTATTTCTTTGGAAGAATACAGAAATACTGGTTTTGAAGTTGCGAAGAGTGAAGCTGAAAAGATTGCTTTAGGAATGGAGGTTGAACCCATATTTCGTGAAACTCGTATTCGTCACAGAAAAATATTCTTTAATGAAAATTCTCGAGATGAACCAATATGACGAGCTGAAGAATATTTTCGAATAAATTATTTTTTGCAGATAGTTGATAATGCTCTTTCTTCACTCAAGACAAGATTTGAGCAATTTCAGAAATATGAAGGGACTTTTGGGTTTTTATTTAACTTTAGCAAGTTGAAAGACGCAGATGATGAGAGTTTGAACAATTCATGTGTTGCACTTAGAAGATTTTTGGAAACATGAAGATGATTCTGATATTAATGCGCTTGAACTATTTTCCGAATTGCAATTACTCAGAAAAGCATCGCCGAATTGGATTACCAAACCACTTGAAGTCTTAGAGTATGTCAAAAATTTGCATCATGGGTTTCCTAATGCTTGGATAGCTTATAGAATATTATTAACCATACCAGTTACGGTTGCTTCTGCTGAAAGATGTTTCTCAAAGTTGAAGTTGATAAAGAATTATCTTCGATCAACTATGTCACAAGATAGATTGAATGGTTTGGCTATATTGTCTATTGAAAAAAAAGATGGTAGCTAAGCTTGATTACGATGATTTAGTTGATAATTTTGCACAACAAAAAGCGCGAAGAGTATGAACATTTTATATTTTTGTGATGAGATTTAATTTATATATGTGAAGGAGTTATTGAAATTTATATAACAGTGGAGGAGTTCTTTATTTAATTTTTGAAAGTTTTATATTTACGTAGCATATTGAATATTCACGATAATCATATGCATATAATTATGGATTCGTATGTAATATTTTTATATTTAATAAAAAAATTATATAAGATTTTCATTGAAAAATTAGCATAGGGCCTCCAATTTCCTGAAGACGGCCCTGCTGAAAGGATTTTCCATAAGACGTTTCTAAAAGAGTATTTAATAAACTAAAAAGTCAATGGTTCGAATAACGCTTGGAGGTTGGTTGCCAAAGCACTAATAAGTATGGCATATTGGTGGGCACTGACTCACATAACTCATACTGAATGTAATGAAAGAGAATAACATTGTAGTCCTGTTATACGTCACAAGCATATTCATGGCCTGGTGAATGTTGTCTACTAAAAATAACTTTGGCTTGAGTATTTTTTTTCTTAGCCAAAGCCACTCCATATAGGTCAACATTTCTGTTTCAATCTACAATTTTCATGATTTGTACAACAATAATAATAAATGGGGTCATGAATGAGAAACAAAACCAAAGGCACAAGTCCATCTTAACATGGCAATCTGATTACAGACGTGGCTTGCTTATGAATATATTGACAAATATGCACTTAATGTAATTTTGGAGAATTTTGAGTAAATAAGAAAATATATTAACCTGCTAGGAAACAATAAAAACCAACACAGTGATTCCATTTAACAAAAATGTGTAAAATAAGCAGGAGTAGGCATATCTTCCTCAAAATTAATCAACGAAATTGTTCCATCATCAATATTAGATGTGAATATCATTGAAATTGTACAAAAGTTCAGATTGCAATGTCAATCAACACAGAAAGATTAAAGACTTAATAACAACAATGACAGCATCTACCTTATTGGAGTCATCCAATCCCAGCCTTGAACATATTGAGCAGCAACATCTTTTCCAATGTGATACAAGGAACATGCTTGTTCACTTGCCAGCAAAGGCAGTTGTATATCCTTCTAAATTCTTATCTTTTCAAAATTTAACTATATTCAGGTAATCTGAGACAGCATGTATCTATTTTGGGTGGTTAGCCAATCCATGTAAATTAAACCACGGTAACGGAGCAATTCAGAACATTAAATCAATAAATGCAATTAAGTTAACACAAACAAAAGCACTTGATTTGATTTAGCAAGTTGTATTTAGGAATAAAATCATGGTTAGATTGTGTTTTCCAAATCACTAAACCAATAAACTACTACGTATACTGAATTTCAATTCATTTAAATTTGAGGAAGAAAAATACACAACTTTGTTAACCAGACCCCATCTATGCATCTATACAGAGCATAGGCACAGTGTACCATAAGAATAACTTATACTAAACTAGTCTAGCAAATAACTTATTGAAGTTATCGTTTTGTTGCTGGCCCAAACCAAAAGAAACAGAAACAACTACGTAGCATAAATGCCAACCTAAATTCAACTGTATTATGTGAGAGCAAAAAGATATCCTCAGAATGAGCAAAACCAAATTGATTTTAAGACACATGTTAGAAACAATAAATTTAAAAAGAAAATAAAATTAGCCAAATATAAATTAAACCAAATTATTTTTTACTATGAAGGGTATTAAATAAAAAGATACTCAAGGAATTGCTCAGACCTCATGATCTCCACCTTGTCCACCCTCAGGAGGTATGCTACCAGGATGATCAGGAGGATGAAGGAGAACGGCAAGCATATTTCTTCCATTCTGGTGAAGTATATCAGTAATATCCAGTGAATGCCTTCGGAACATCCCTTTGGAAAGATTCTTTTTGTGACCATTCAAATAGACATCTGCTGAATAATTAATTGCTCGGAAGTTGAGATATACATGTTGATTTGCTGTCTACATATCAGAGAAAGCTACAAAAATTACCGAGATTGCAAGCTAACTGAAAGGAAATGAAAAATCAAAATCGATTACACAACATTTTCATCAAAATGATTATATTAATTATTTAATGGATGGAACACAAGAATTACGCCACAAGGACGCGTAGACATTATCAGATTATAAAGAAGACTGTTAGAATTCTTTAGTTAATAAACAAGTGTGTGGTAATTGTGAGAATGGTAGACATCGTTGAGTGCATTGGCATCTCCAAGTTGTGTTTCTCCCAACTATTTATAGTCAGGTAAACACCACTGGGTTTCCTTTCCATAATCGACAATCTACTGATCCACTTGATTTAGTCAGTTCCAGTATTTGGCCCTAGTCTGATTCTTGATTTTTACCTCGAGTTCCTTTTCCATAATCAACAATATACTTGTCCACTTGATTTAGTAAACTCCACTATCTGGGGACCTAGTCTGGTTCTTGCTAAGTTTGCTTATCATTATTTTGTTATTTTAATTGATGACTGCACTCATATTATATGGTTTTTCTTGCTAAAATCTCAGTCAAAATACTCCAATGTATCTTTGTATTTCAAACATCTTGTCAATATATAAAAAAAAGTTCAGTTATGCAGTGCAATTTTATCAAATATGAGATGCCCTCAAATAACCACTCTAGTATTTCCAGTAAGTTATGTAACAAGATGGGTATACTTGATATATACAAATTTTGGTTTTTCATGAAGTGAGCAAATCCAAACAGCTACTTAATTTCCCAAAAACTGGTTTTCCAAGAGCAAATAATGAATCGTATGGAAAATTCATTGTCATTAGAGAGGTTGTGATGATTAAACATATCTCCATTCCTTTACTAGTTCTAGATCAACTTGTTGATTTCTTAACTAACTGACATCATGTTGTACCATTTTCTACTTTGAATTCCAAGCTAAATGGTAGGAATGGTTGATTACCATGTTCTAACTTGACAGGAGGGTATGTGATAAATTGATAATATTGTTCATACAACAATAATATTCTTTTCTTTTCTTTTCGTGAATTATGTATTGTAAGAATATCTAATATCTATACACTGCACAACAGAATCTCTTATTGGTGAAACATTACTTTTTCCTCCACATCAACTGTCCATAAAGTATTTATATATTTCTCTGTTCACATCTTGGTTATGTCATCTATGTTTAGAGCAAACTGTTGTTTGTTAACCTTAAGAAGTGCATCCAGTACTGTTAGTGCACCATAAGTGTCAGCGATGCCGATGAGGAGATATAACAGGTTACCACATCAATTATCCTTCATCTGTCAACTTTAATCAGAAAGGCTAAATAGAAATATATGATGAAAAAGTTCAAAGAGGATTATTTAAAACCAATTTAACACTGGATACTCTATATGATAGACATAAAAACAAAATTAAATGAAGGATGAAAAGAATCTTACCATGTTATACTCAAAGGTCGTGAAAAACCAAAATGTATAGTATTCCCTCCCTGAATCTGCAATATCTATTATTGCTTCATTGTTTAGCCCATAGAAAGGATCTGGCACCAAGTTGTTCCTCAGCAAAGTTGTCAAAACTCTGTCCAAGAGAAGAATAATCTAAAAACTAAAATTGTTTCGAGATATCAAAAAAGGGTATCTAGATTCACTGTTAGAATGCACATGAATTTTCAATCAAGCAATCATAAGCTGTAATAAAGCAATTGCATCAGTTTATCCTATAGGAACCATTAATTATTAGATTGGTTTTGCAAACATAGCAAAATACTATATATACATGGGCTCATCAATTACCAGAGAAAACAATAGTTCATCATGACATAAAACATAAAAAAAACTTGCTGCCACCATTCTTGTACATGGATCACATGGAGAAACAGTAAGAATTGTGTTGTGGTGTTCCAAGCGGTGACTCATATGGCATCTGGTGAAGCATCCACTTAGTTTCAACCCAAACATCTTTTTTCCTATGCAAGGATCTTACTGTCATAGTGGACCCTCACCTTGCATATCTACATGCCACTGCCTGTGGTTCTATACCATATGAACATAAAAAAGGCATGATATGGGGCCTAAGATGTAGCACAACGGTTGGACAATTCTCACCCAGGAAAAGTATTCTGGGCCAAAGAAAATAAAACTAAAAATTGCATTAAATAAATGGGATCATAATCCCTTTCTATAGATTAATATCACGACTTTTCAACATAAAATAATCTGTCAACTTATCCCAGTAAAAGATTTAATTGACTTTCTCTATAACAATGCATCCTTAAGGGTCTCCACTTATTTCTAAAATATAAACCTAAACAATTTTCCAATGAATTAGAAAATTAACAACTTAAACAACTTCGAACAATTTTAAATAGAATTAAAGGGGTTTACTAAAGGGGTCTTGCTCTAAAACCAAATTATAACACACACCATGTAATTGACATCAACGAAATATAGACCATTTTAACTGACAGTCCATACTATCAACCCTACGATTTATCCCATGGTGATATTGACTCCAAAGTAGTTAGCTTCTCTCAACTGTGAGCAAACTAAATTTGAAGTTCTTATGAAGAATCGAACCAATTCGCCATACACGTCCCACATTTCTAACTCGTTGTGTTTCTATTTGTTCTTGCACCCTGTATCCTAGAATCTTACAATGAGTCATACCTTCTTTGAGTTATTTGCCTGGCGATCTCCCCGGCCTTCATCAAATCAGGCAGTTACAAATCAAATCAACATTCTAGATAGGCAATTGTGGATAGATTTTTCAAAGAGGCACATTTCTCCCATGTGGAAAATTTTAATAATCCATAGCACAAAGCCAAATCAAGTATACGGCTTCAAATAGAGATGTTAAATTCCACACTTTTCTGGAAAATCCTGTGATAATTTTTCAACACCCATGGTTAAGTTTCCATTTGCTTTTCATCCATGCACCCATGATTAAAGTGAGGCCATTGGTCATAGTTTAGGAAATTGATTACTTAGTTTGTGAAAATAAATGAACTGGGAATTCTAATTTACTAATTGAAAATTCACTAAAACACTCACTTCTCCAAGTTCCTAAGAATTTTACAGATGTTGCGTTTATTACTGTTAGTTTCTTAAATTTCGGTTAAACTGGGATAGCAAAGCACATTCCAAACACAATCTGGCTTTCCAGTTCCACATTGACTAGCACAAATAAATGAGACTACCAATATATGTTAGTAGGGAAATCATTCCAACACACCGCATTCTTAACAAACATTGGCGCAACAAAGATGTCATTTGATACCTAAGTCAGGACTGATACTAGGGATAACTAAATTACTAAAAACAACCCGCATTCTTGAGCAACGGGTGGCGCAACAAAGACGTTTGTGTTACCCAATTCCAAGGATTCAAGAAGCCCCAGAACACGAATGAGGACTAGGGATTTTGCAACTACTCCAACAAACAGCATCCTTGAGCAACATTGGCTTATCAAAGATGCTTTTTTCGTCTCCGATTCAGTCAAAAGTTACTTACAAAGCATGAAGAATAGAAGGGCGGCGACTTACGTGCCGGGAACTACGGCCTCCATCCACGGCGCGCTTGCGCCGGCGGGAGGGAGGGTCGTCGTCAGCTGCACGCCTGTCGCGGATACTTCCGTGGATCTCTCTGCGAGCCACCCCGAGTCGAGCTTCGTCTTCCCCATCTCAGCTCGCGCCGTCTTCCATTCTCCTCGCCCCATCTCGCGGTCGAGATCGGTACGGCAGAGAAAAGACGAACACTACTCTGCCATTTTTCTACCATTCTTTCAGAAACAAAATGCACTCCGCCCCTTAAAGTTTTAATAATGTCAAACCGCTCCTGAGATTTTAATTCTCTACAGTAATAATCACAAACTGTCAATGCACAAATAAATAAATTATTATTCAAATAAAAAGGACAATTTAATTGAACCCCATATTTCCATGGAAATATGAATTTATCCTTAAATATAAATAAATAAATAAATAAATAAACAACATGTTATCACGGTCCATAATCGAGTCGGCCGGGCAAGCTGTCGGCTGCGGATTACTTGGACCGGAATCGCGCTCACGCCATTGGTGGATCCCGCTTTAGCCAAGGCCAGACATCTGATCAGGTGCAGGGACGGAAACAAACAACTAGCTGTTGGGTCACACTCACTCTGACACGTTGCCTACTCTATCTCGCCAAGGCGCCAACCACCAACAAAGAAAGTCATGACGGTGCGCTGTCAAAGGTGGTAAACAGCGGATCAGGAATCCTGGTGGGGACCACCAAATACGTGGGTGTACCCCACCAGAAGCCAACTAAACTCCATTGCCACCGTGAGCAAATTCCATTTCTGGACTCTCTTTTTTAGCGGGAAACCTTTATTTTTGTTATTAATCACAAAGGCACCCTATGTTTAGAAAATATCAAAGCTATCTCTCACCCTATTTTTCAATATAAAATAAATTAGTTAAAATTATTCTAATATTAATTTTAAAATACCCTAATCATCGTCAAATTATTTCAATACTAGTCAAAATTCTTCCCAACACTAATTAAAATTGCTCCAATAATAATTAAAAGTCTCCCGTACAAGCTTAAATTACTTTAATATTCATAAAACTATGCTTCATACTGTGAAATTGCTTAAATTTAAAAACCATTCAAATATTATTATACACTAATTTTGACCAAGCTAGTATTAAATGATTTTGATCGATATAAAAATCAAAATAATTTTAAATAAAATTATCTAAAATAATTTTTGTTAGTATAGGAGGGGTTGAGAGGGAGATTTTCCCCGGTCGGACCTTTCGACGATCAAGTTAGTATCCGCAAGCAGTATAGTAAAGCAAAAGGAAAGGCAGCAAAATAGAAGAGAGTGTTGTAGCGTATATCTGCGGAAAGAGGAGGGGAGGGGCTTATATAGCCGGGGGAGCTGACAACCCCTGTCCGTGTCGACGAGACAGGGGGTGGTACCTGTTAGCTCGTACGAGAGCACCTAGAGGTACCACGGCATGGCGCGGAATGCTCGAGCAGTACGATTGTACCGGATCAACAGGATGACCGCGAGGTGTGTCATAAATGAGTGAGGTGCGTATTACCCCACATCATAGTCGTACCCCGGATGTACTGATATAGGGTTGCGCAGGCAAGATCTGGTCCAAAGATCGAATGCCGACCGGCGAATCCGAGTGTCATGGACCGGGTTTGGACATGTCCAGAGAGCGTGGGCCGCCACGCGTCCGACTGGAAGATGTGAGGCGCGGGGTACACCCTGAGTCGGGGGTTTGTTGGGATATATCTATCTCGCTATGTCTCGAGTCGCTGAGTGGTCAGATCTGCGGGGAGTTGAAGACTATAGGGCCTAACCCAGCTTGGGGTCGGGGAACTAGCCTAGTTGGTCGAGTTGGGAGGTACTCGGGGCCGGCCTATCCGGTCCTTGACCTGGGTGAGCCATTAGTGGCCCGGGAGGGTCCCTGGTTCGGGCTCCCCCCGATGGGGCCCTCATAGGTCTCTATACGGGGTCTCCGTGGCGTCAGATTAGTTGGCTGGGTCGATCTAGCTATCCGTAAGTAAGATCAGAATCATGGTCAAACGTTCATATGTCTAGTGTCGTACAAGGGTGTGACGTCATTAGTGAAGAATGACGCGCACGTGCGACATCGTAAAGGCAAACTTTTTTGACATCCCACCGTATTAAATGCAACCCATTCTCTCTGCCACATGTCCTCACAACATCGATTAGAGTAGGTTTCGAGACGATTACCACGTGATTTGGCACATACTTTTAGCTGATTTCGAAGCATCCAACGTCAGCTACAATCCGACGGTGGAGATTCAACCTCGCTTTTCCTTTGCAAAGGGGAGAGAGATACAACCTTTTTGCCAAGGGTTTGCACAGCCAAAGTCCGTGCTTCTCGTCTGTCTTATTCTCACCAACGATCTCGTGCTTCTCGTGGCCAGCGATCTTTTGTGCGTGTTCAGTTCACCGAGTAAGTTTTGTGATCCTTCGCTTTTCTTTCCACTTCGCTTTGTCTTCGAATCCTTTGGGATCAGTGATTCCGAACCCGCTTACGTGTAATCTTGGCCGACAGTCTGGGGCCTCGTCAGAAGAAGATGGCTTACGGGCTCTGGAGGCCCGTCACATATGGGGCCCGGGTAGGCGAGTTGGCCCAGCTCACCCAAAGGCAAGAAGGCATGGGCCCTGATAGAGGTAATCACCCAGGCTAAGGGGGTCGGAGCCCCTAAAGTCCCTCGGGGCCGGGAAATACTGGGTTAGGATCTCCCGAATTAGGAGAGGCTTGAGTTGGAAAAAGCTCGACTGACAGCATCGTTAACCTTAACACTCCCGAGTCGGGAGTCTCAACTCAAGGTATCCTAAGGCTATAGGTGGGTCCGTTCCCGCACCTCAGTCAGTTCGGTCCCTAGTCGGACGCGTGGCAACCCGCGCTCCCTAGGCACAAAACTGCCAAGTATCCAAGCGCTCATCTTCATACAAGTTATAAGCGGGTCTGCCCCCGCACACCTCTTGGCTCGGCTCTCAGCCGACACGTGGCGACCCACGCTCCTGAGGTAAGCCCGAGTCAGAGAAAACTTTACTTAGTGTATCACCGAATCATGAGAACCCCGAGTTAGGGGCGCCCGAGCCAGAAGGATGCTCCGTCCTTAACCATATCATCCCTGAGTCAGTGGAGTTCGAACGCTCATCCCGGACTATGCACACCATGACTCGAGAGGCATACCTTCGCTCGAGAAGCTTTCCTTAACCCGGGAAGCCAAGCTTTCTAGGCCCTCAGTCGACCTCATCACTCTAGGCCCTCAGTCGACCTCATCGTTCTAGGTCCTTAGTGGACCTCGTCATTCTAGGCCCTCAGTCGGCCTAGAAGCTTCCCCGGCTATATAAGCCTCTCCACTCCACATTCCTTAGATACGTGCGATAGTGCAATTTACTGTTCTATTGCTTTCCTTTGCTTTGCCCCCAACGGGGACTGACTTGACCGTCAAAGTGTCTTGTCGGGGACTCTTCTCGGCGGGCTCTAACGGTCTCTATCTTGCAGGTCTAAGCCAGCCTCGGAGCCACCACCGGCAGTTCGTGATCTTCAGGAGACCATCTCGCTCGTGTGGCCTCCACTCCACTTCGCGACAGAGGATCAAATTTGGCGCTAGAAGGAGGGCACTTATCCTGATCGGAAGTGAAATATGGAAGATCCACTCCGAGTCATGATGACCATCACACCTAAGGAGTACGAGCTCCTAATAGCTGCTCGCGCATAGAAGACCCCCCCCCCCCCCCCCAAAGGCCTTCACAAGTTGGTAGCCAGGCGCCCAGATTCCCTAAGCCGACGGCGCTCGGCCATTCAAGGGGCCGAGGAAGGCCTACCCGATCGGAAGGCGGTTCTGCCCCCTTCCCCGCAACTTTTCCCCGGGGGCGGGACAACGAAGCCGACTCATGGCCGATTGAAGCTTCAGCATCCAACTAGATGCATGGGTCGCGACCGGATAAGGGGAAGGCCCCGGTCGATCCTTCTCCAGCTACCCTGGTACGTAGTCCATTTTCTTCTTGGATCCTGGAAGATCCAGTTCCCCGCCATCTGCGTTTCTTCACGATCCCCGAGTACGCAGGGACGATCGACCCAGAGGAGCACCTGATAAAGTTCGAGAGTGCTGCTCTGCTTCATCAATACCCGGAAGGCGTCAAATGCCGAGCCTTCCTGACGACACTCGCTGGCCCGGCCCGGAGATGGTTTGACCGACTCCCCAATGGGTTGGTCGCAAGCTTTGAGGAGCTCAGGAGGATTTTCCTCCAACACTTCGCTAGCAGTAGGAGGCACCACAAGACGAGCCTCAACCTGTTCGCGTTGAAGCAAGGTCCGAAGGAATCCCTCCGGGCCTACATCAAAAGATTCAATGGAGTGGCGCTGAATGTACCGACCACCACTCCCGAAGTCCTGGTCAGCGCTTTCTCCCAAGGACTGCAAGAGGGAGACTTCTTCCGCTCGCTTATCAAGAAACCCCCGAAGGACTTTGACAGCCTGCTGGGCAAGGTTGTCAAATATATCAACGTGGAGGAAGCGTAGGCCGCGCAGAACACTAGATCCCCTGGCGGTCCCATTCGAAGCCCGCGCGGACCCGTCGACCGAGCGGGAATGGAACGACGCCACGTGCAGCAGGTGGACCAGGGTGCCTCCCGACCCGATAGAGGTCATACTACGCGTTCCACCATAGCCACGGCCACGCCACTGAAAATGCCGACAAGCTAGTCGGGGTCGGGCTCCCACCCCTCGAGGGTGGGGACGACAAGCATCTCCCGGGCGCGGCGTAGGCCGAGGCGGCCGAGCCGTGGACCCCGTAGCCGAGGAACTCCGAAGAAACCCCTCGGTCGCCCACAACTTGTTCCCCCAAGAAGACCGAGCCGAGGCCGAAGAGATGGACGAGGAACAGGTCAATCGGCAGAACGCCGTCCGAGACGGAGTGCACGTCATCTCGGGCGAACCGACAGGGGGAGACTCCAACCGGGCACGGAAGTCCCAGGTACGCCGATTGGAGAACCATCAGGTCGGCACGAGTGCCGCCCGAGCTCAGGGGCCACAAATCAGCTTCGGCCCCTAAGATCTATAGGGATTAGAAGTCCCACACGGTGACGCCCTAGTTATCACCGCCGTCATCGCCAACTACCAGGCCCACCGAACCATCATGGACACCGGCAGCTCAGTCAACATTTTGTACAAAAAAGTGTTTGATCAGCTGTAGATCGAGATGTCCCAGCTGGAGTTGGTGGCTACCCCGTTGTTCGGATTCAGGGAGAACCAGGTGCAACCCATTGGCCAGATTTGGCTGGTCATTTCCTTAGGCGAGGAGCCGTTGAAGAAGACCAGATGGTTCACCTTCCTGATAGTCGACGCTCCTTCGGCCTACAACGTCATTTTAGGCCGACCGACCCTCAACGAGTTCAGAGCCGTCACCTCCATCTTCTACCTTAAGATCAAGTTCCCAGTTGGGGATAAGGTAGGAGAAGTCAAAGGTGACCAGAGGGTGGTCCGGAGATGTTACGTGGACGACGTCCGGGTGGAAAGCCAGAAGGCCCCGCGTCACTTCTCGAGCTGCAACATGGTCAAAGCTTCTCCATGGGGCGAGGTGCGTGATGACAAGGAGGAGGTCCAGCTTCTTCCCAATCGAGAAGAAACCTGAGTGAAGATTGCGGTCGGGCTACCCAATGAGGTGAAGGAGCCCCTACTGGAATGTCTGGCTCGGAACCAGGACGTATTCGCCTGGTAGGTCAAAGAACTGAAGGGCGTCCGACCGGAGGTGGCGGAGCATCACCTCCATGTATATCCCCACGCTCGCCCCGTTAAGCAAAGAAAGCGAGACTTCAGCACCGAGCAAAATAAGACGATCCGGGCCGAGATCAAGAAGCTGCTAGAAGCCAGCCACATTCGGAAAGTACAGTGCCCGGCTTGGCTAGCCAACGTAGTGTTGGTGGCCAAGCCCGACAATAAGTGGAGAGTCTGCATCGACTTCCGGGACCTTAACCGGGCCTGCCCGAAGGACTGCTACCCCTAGCCCCGGATCGATCAGATGGTGAACTCAACGGTCGGTAGTGAGCTCATCTCTATATTGGATGCGTATCAAGGGTATCATCAAGTACCCCTGGCCGCCGAGGATCAGGAAAAAGTCGGCTTCATCACGGCAAACGGTACCTACTGCTACACCGTCATACCGTTCGGTTTAAAGAACGCGGGAGCTACCTACCAGAGGATGATAAATAAAGTCTTCCGGGCTCAGATCGGGCAAAATATTGAGTTGTATGTGGACGATATCCTGATCAAGTCCACCCGAGCGGAGGCCCTAGTAGCCGATGTAAAAGAGATCTGCCAGACCCTGCGCAAGTATGGGCTTAAACTGAACCCTGCAAAATGCCTCTTTAGCGCTCGGAGCGGAAAATTTCTCAGGTACATTGTGACCGAGAGGGGCATCGAGGCCAATCCAAGCAAAGTAAGGCCCTACTGGACATGCCCCACCAAGAAACCTCCGAGAGGCGCAGAGACTCACCGGGCGAATCACGACCTTGTCCCGGTTCATCTCCAGGTCGCCCGAGTTAGGGTTGTCATTCTTTAAGACCCTCCGCAAAGCCACTAAATTTCAATGGAACACAGACTACGACAAGGCGTTCGAGGAGCTGAAAGCCTATCTCGCCGAGCTACCAATGCTAGCCAAGCCCGAGGTCGGGGAAATCCTATATGTATACTTAGCCGCCTCGGCTGACTCGGTCAGCATGGTTTTGGTCAAACAAGAAGGAACTGAGCAGCACCCCGTGCACCTTTTTGCCACTTACTCAAAGGAGCCGAGTGTCGATACACGACACTCGAAAAATTGGCATGTCTTGCTGTTAAGCGCCCGGAGACTCAGACCCTCCAATCCCGAAGCATCCGCCCGATTAATCAAATGAACCACCGAGCTGAGCGAGTATGATATTCAATACCAGGTCCGCCCAGCCATCAAGGCTCAGGCCTTTGCAGATTTTTTGAGCGAGCTACACTCGTAGGAGCCCGAAGAAGCATAGCAAGTTTATGTGGATGACTCATCAGCCCGATCGGGCAGCGGGATCGACATCTTGATTGTCTCCCCGAAGGGGGAGCAATTGCATTTATCAGTTCGACTCGAGTACCGGGCCACAAATAACAAGGCCGAATATGAAGCCCTAATAGCCGGACTGCAAGCGGCTAAGCATGTGGGAGCCACCCGGGTGATACTCTACTCCGACTCTCAGCTCGTCACTCAGCAGGTTGTTGGTCGGTTTGAAGTCAATTGTGACCGGTTGCAGACCTTCATAGAAGCCTATGAGAAGCTGAAGGTCGAGTTTCAAGATGTGCAGATCTAGAAGATCCCTAGGGAGAGCAACCTAAGGGCAGACGAGTTGGCTAAATTGGCCAGCTCGGTCGGCTCCTGGGTACTTCCTCTGCCAGGCGGGCTAGCACTAATAATTATGCATATAGAGCGGTTGGCCGAGTTGGAGCTAGAGTCCGACTAGCGAACCCCACTCATTGCTTACTTAACGGAAGGAGTCGTCCCGGCCGACTGAGAAGAAGCCCCACTGCTCCGGAAGAGGGCAGTTCAGTACACAATAGTCGGGGATGTTCTGTAGAAGAGGTCCTTTGCCCGACCTCTGCTCAAATGCTTAGGCGAGGAGGACGCAGACTATGTGCTTAGAATGATTCACATGGTGTTGTGATCGGGTACATGTTGACAAGGATACGAGTTCGTAAATTTTAAAATATTTACGTGCAGCGGAAGAATTAGCATAAATAATTTCTCAAATTATTTTAACCACGTATCTAGCATGCGACCTTATGATGTGTGGACATGATCATAAATTAAAATTTTGCAGAAAGTAAACTAATTTACTCAATACCTCGCGTAACTCGAAGTAAGGGACGAGATCCAACCGTAGCGTCCCTTGGAAGCTCCGCCTCTATTCGCGTCCACGCCGAGTTCTCTTCGGGATGACTTCGCAAAGCCACGAGTTTTGTGCCGACGAGAACTATTAGATTCTCTAAAGGCACAACTAGAATATCAAGAGAGAGAGATAGAAACTAACCACTAATTAACGGAATCAAGATTCCGTGAAGGGAAGAAGGAGTCGCGACCCGCTTCGTCTTGGTGGTGGCTCACGGCAAGGGAGGAGGCGCCGGCCCTAGAGGGAGAAAGGGGGCGCCGGCCCTAGAGAGAGAAGGGGCACCGGCCCTAGAGAGAGATAGGGTGGGCGCCGGCCCTAGAGAGAGAGGGAGAGAATGAGAGAGAGAGAGAGAGCTTCTTAATCTCTTGATTAAAAATTAGAATTCAAGGCTTGCCTTGGTTCCTTTATATAGTAGTCTCTCCATTGCCAAGTCTCCTCTTAACGGAATTTTCATAAGAAATTTATCCTATAAATTTTCTTATGAATTATTCCGTTATGCCAAGTTTTATTATAACTAAATTTATAATAAAACAAATACATATCTCCTTTTATTATGGAATAAAATTTATAAGAAATTTATAAATTTTTCTTATCATGGAAAAATCAATTCATAATTGATTTTATAAAATTAAAATAAACCGATCCATGGTTCATTTTAATTTACATAAAAAGAATAAATTTCTTTATATAAATCTCTTTATATAAATTTCTTTATGTAGATTTATTTATCCATAATTTTATAAAACAAATCGCGCTTGATTTATTTTATAAAATAAACCAAATAAATTGGTTTTCTCTCCTTGTAGTGGCCGGCCAAACCAAAGAGGGTGGATACCCTCTTTGGCCGGCCACACCAAGTCATTCTCCTCGCGAATTAAACTCATTTAATTCGCCCAATAAGCCTTCAAAAGACTTCCATTTTAAGCTTCCGATGCGCCTCTGACAAATTCAGATTCGACTTATTTCTCTTGATCGGAAAATCCAATTTTCAACTCGTTTTAAATCCCTCGGATTACTCGTAGTGCGTGTGACTAAATAGGCTTTCGATTTATGTTGGCCGTCTATAATCAACCAATTATAGAACGATCATGAGTGGCACCTAGTAGTACATCATGACCCCCAATTAATCGAAAGATCAACGGTTGACCTCAGAAATAATTCTGAAACCCTTCAGCAGCTCTAATGAATCGTGCCTCATTCCCTTCACCATCTTGTACCCACTTGGCTCAGGACATGGTCTGTGTGTGTCAGTCCCCACTAGGCTGACTACGTTACACCTAGCCCAAGTTACGTTCTCTCGTCCTTTGGATTTCTAATTACTCTCATGTATTTAAGAGACTCATACTCTAAACATGACATGCTCTGGCCAGAGGCTTTGAGTAACAATCTGACGATAGGCCTGGGTATACATCTCCTCGCAAGGAGTGGTGAATCCTTTGTAGGCTGTTCAAACATCTTCGGGCACTTCGGCTTATACCCAACCATCCTGGGTCCACACCTCCTTGGAGATGCTTGCTTAAGATGTTAAAGTATAAGTCTCCATGACCAAGATGACTTGAACACCGCAAGTCAAAGGAACATCGCACTTAAGCTGCAGTAAGAACTTCACTGACATGTCTATATATAGACTACCATGTGAAGTTTTACAGCCAGTCACTCCAATGAACTAGTTCCCTTAACTAGCATTCATGTTTATCTTCGGACATCCCAATGTCACCAGCCAGTGAGAATCAGCTGATTAGAGAATAACCCATGCTAGTCTCAACAGAATTGATAATGTCCGTATTTATCAATTCATCGACTAGGGACAATTTCAATACTTCACAATTGCACATGTAGAGATAATAACTAGTTGTGAATTCATCACAAATTCTCTCATGCTGTGAATTGTATTGCGGACATTCAGTAAGTGAGTTTAAGATCCCAATCAAATACATAAACATGTATACTCAAATAGTGAATTTTCATTTATTAAAATAAATGTTTACAATCATAAGGCGATTGCCTTAGGACACTTCTCTCATATTACTAACACATGGGAGTCTGCGGGACCGATGGAGATGATTAAGGCATCGGTAGTGTCATGTGTTAGGATCTTACCGTCAAGTTAGAGGGAGGGGGGGTGAGTAGTTCTTCTTCGATTTTTTTTTCTATAAAATTAGTGCGTAAGCGGAATAAACATAAACTAAAACTAAAACTAAGAGGAACACATTGATTTACGTGGTTCGGAGACAAAACTCCTACTCCACGATTGTCCGTAAGGTGGGTGATCCCGATCCTTCGGTGGATGATTCCCCGGAGCACCTCCGGCTAGCTCTTGTCGCTCCTTGTGGGTGGAGAAACTTCACCACAACTCTTGGATACTACCTGAGCAATATAGGCTACTAACAAGCTTTAACCAAGCAAGTTTCGCCAAGAAGAAACAGCCTGAAACGAGCTCCCTTAAATAGAGCTCGAGGCTGAAAGTGACCGTTACCAGTCGACTGCCCCTGGGGTAGTTGACTGGCCTTACTCGAATTCGAATTTCACAGCCTGACCTTTCGAATTCTGGCCATACCAGTTGACTGATCCTGGATCAGTCAACTGGTCTTGTCCTAAGCCAAAGGTTTCCCTTCCCGAGTACATTTCTCTCCGCACTCGAACGCTCACGGCTTAGACCCCGAGTACAATCCCTCAACACTCGAACCCTCACGACTGGTTGACTCTTCAGTCAGCAGCCTCGATCTGTTGCCTTCACGCCCTATTCATTTTTAACTCCCGTCCCTCAGATGCACACGCAAGCCCTCAGTTTGCCTCCATGTCATCCTTCACGCATGCCTCGAAGTTTGCGTCCCTCGGCTCATCGACCCTGCTCCAGTAGCCTCGACCTGTCGCCTTCAAGCCCTCTTCGACTTTAGCCCTCGTCCCTCAGATGGGCACACAAGCTCAAGCCTTGCCTCCATGTCATCCTTCACGTACGCCTCGAAGTCCACTTCCCCCGGCTCATCGTCTCTGCATTGTCCATGGTCCCTCAGATGCGCACACAAGCCCACGACTTGCCTCCATGCCACCCTTCACCATACTTGAAGACATCCAACCAAGTCTATGTGTACCTGCAAACTTACACATTCACATACACATATTAGACCAACATAGAACCCTAACTTAATCATATTGACACACACATCAAAATCCATGATCCTCCCGATCATACTTGGGTCGATTGCCCCCAACAATCTCCCTCTTTTTGATGTGTAGCAGTATGTTTAAGTTCCGTACAAAAACAACAATAGCAATTGAAAATTAAAAGCATAGCACATTAAGAGACATACACATGCCCTCCCCCTTAATCTATGCCCTCCACATAATTTTCAATTTCCACAACACCAAGTTAAGTTAAACCTAACTAAAAATCACAAGTTCTCCCCCTTTGACGCCATAAAAAAAGTTACCTTAAGCAATCCTAACCCTAGTGTCAAACAGAACCCATTTTATTTTTGAAAAAACCCCTCATAAATCAACTGACAACCATACCAGTCGACTGCCCCTGCATCAGTCGACTGGCCTGTGGAATTCACAATCCCATAGAAACATCAGTCGACTGACCCAATGGCAGTCGACTGTGGGTCAGTCGACTGATACAGTCCATTCTGAAATTTTCCAGCCAAATTTCAGAAACTCCTAGAAAATGTCACAAAATTCGAAAAAATTTAAAACTTTGCAAGCATATTTGTTAGGATATAATCTACTCTAGAAAAATATAGTTTCGTGAAAAATATTAAATATGCTTGACTTTTGGTACAAACTCCAATTCTTTTGAAAATGTATCATTTTGTATCAACTCTCGATCCTTTATTTGATTCTATGAGTTTGCCAAGCCTATCCATTACCATTTTACACATAGAATTGCCCTCAACTCCCTTCTTTTCCTTTTTTTGAGACTCTTCATTCCCTTTTTCTTGTGATTGTTGGTAAGAAAATCTTCCACCTCTTCTTTGATTCCAACCTCTTCCACGTCCACGATAAGAGCCACGACCTCCCGTGGGTGTGAACTGGGATTTCAAGGCTTGATTTGAAGAAGAAATAAGAGAACTTCGTTGAAGGATTCTAACCTCATGAGCTTCCAATCTCCCTTGCAAACTTTCCAAGGACATTAGTGAAATATCTTGTGATTCTTCAATAGCAACTACCACATGATCAAATTTGCTTGATCGGCTTCACAAGATTTTCTCCACCACCCTTTAGGTCTCCATGATTTCTCCATTTGATGCCATTTGATTCACGATAGAGCTAGTTCGTGTAAAGTAATCTGAAACTTTTTCATTGTCTTTCATCTCTAATTTTTCAAAATCTGTTCGTAGAGACTGTAAGCGTACCTTTTTCACTAGGTCTTGGCTGGAATAAGTTGTTTGTAAAATCTCCCGCGCTCTTTGAGCATTCGGTGCTTTTGAAATCCTTTCATAAACTGAAATTTCAAGAGCTTGATAAATTTGAAAAAGACCTTTTCTAACCTTTTGCTTCTTGGTCTTCAAAATATTTCTCTATTGTTTGGTTAATTGATCTTCCTCCTCTGGTACTCCTTCAATAACACTCCATAAGTCCTGTGATTCAAGACATAACTTCATGAGAGTGCTCCAATAGTTAAAATTTTCACCATTGAATCGAGGTACAATAGAAATGAGATTGTTTGTCATAGTGCTCGGATACCAGATTGAAGGAAGAAGAAAGGAGGACTTGGAATTAAAGTAAGGAATTTATGAAGTAAATTTGACCTCTTGTATTGGATTGCTTGTTTCTACCACTCTCATTAAAAAAAAAACTTAACAATAACTACTAATATACAAGACAATTTGTTGAGCAAAACAAGTACTATATTTCATATGATATTATCTTAAGCCACAAATAAAAAAGCAACGAGATATATCAATTGAAGTTCCATAACGTACCTTAATACGATCCCAATCCATATTTACAACAGCGAGTCTATTGGTTTCATTATCGATTATAGGTGTATCCTCATGACTAGCCAATAGATACTTCCAAATGCCACTATTCACTGAGCGCAGTAAAAAAAAAAGATGAATCATAGTTAGACTGCTGCTAAAATAATATATCTCATAGTGTTTCCTAACAATATCGAAGTGTGATACCAGTAAGCCTTCTAAATAAAACAAGGGAAATCACAGTGAAACACTAACAGAAAATTACTACTGCAGCAATCGTTAGAATGTGAATTTAGAATGATCATCTAAAATCACATATTTAGAAACTCTAATAAAGAAAGGTATCAAATATTAAAGAATTAAACTAAATAAATTGAAATAAAAAAGGAAAAAAACATTAAAATAATACTAACATCATTGTCTTCAGTGTCTTCATTTTCGGACGAACTATTGTCACGCCCCGAGACCCCATGAGCCGCTGGTCCAATAAAAAATTGGACAACACCTCCCCTGTCCGGCGGATAATTCACACATACAGACATCGCATATATCACAACCACGCAGTTTAAATGGGTCTCAGGCCTCAAATCAAAACAGAACATAAAATAACACCGAGTAAACCATACCTGACTGCGGACCGGTCCGACTTATGACAAAACACAAAACATAAAGACCTCACAAAAGTACAACTATACTGTCGTATAGTATGACTAAATCCAACACAAAAGCAACAGCGAAAGAAAATAACGGAAGTACTACCAACAAAATAGACGAAAAATCCCGAAGACATCTCGACGAGTACGCGAACTGGGACAGGCTGTCGTGCACGCTCCAGTCAATCATCCTGAAATAAAAATAAGGAGCTAATGGTATGAGTCATAGAACTCAGCGAATATCTCATCATATATATACAAGATAGTCAAGCATAGCAACAGTGTAATAGACTACCGAAATCATATGTGCACAGACAGTAATAAGAAGAGCTGCAAGAGAACAATAAGAACTACCATACCAATATCGCAGAGTCGCCAAGACCAGGCATAAGGGTCTCCTGTAAGAGCATGTCAATCATAATGCAGCATCAAGTAAAAACAAGCACAAGTAAAGGCAAAATAAACGAATACACAAGATGCAATGACATGGTCACCCCTGCCGTCGGTCAGACATCGTCACCTATGTACGGGAGGAAGCTGAGCGGAGGCCACCCTCCGACGTAGGGCTGTGACTGCCGTCCATACTCTGCCATCACTACTCTTGAGCGACCGAGTAGACGGAATGCTGCCGGTGTAACACTCCTACTCCATGACCTATCCTAGCGATATCTCTATCAGCCTATGGTCATCTCTGGAGGACATCTCTGTCTAAGTGTTACCCCTACCCCATGTATATAAATGGGGGAGAGACCTCTTCCTCTCATCTCCTGGTATCTGGACAACTCAAGGAGGGACATCTGCCTGCTATCACGCTCCGATTCACTAACCCATGAGTGCACAAGCAAAGCAGCACAGAGCACACTACCCATACTCCGTCAACCACTAACCCATGAGTGGTCGTATGGGTAGGTCAGTATGACTGTCGACCCAGCTCACCCAAAAGGGGCCTCTGATCGACAGTGATGTACAGTGCACGATGATGCATAACACTAGTCAAACAGTATCCACTATCTAGTCCACCTATATCAACATGATATGCAAGGTTCGTGGATAATGCACCATAACCTAAGTCCTAAAGGTATAGGTATCATAAGTCAGTTGTGGCACAAACAACATCAACAAAACAAATATAAGAGTCATGCCACAATCTATTACGCTATTTGCTAAACAAGCATATCAAGTATATATTCTGTGACAAATCTAAAAGAAGAGTCAGAGATACCCGCCTTCGATGTAGGAATCCAAAAAGGAAGAGAACCCTCTGTCCAAATAATCGAGCACAACCAACAGCTCAAGTCAAATTCCTGTATCCATAAAACATAACATAAGTCATCAATACAACTGATGTTAACTAGACTAGACACCACGTCGCACCCGGATTAACTCGACCCGACCTACATCACAACCACACAACATGAACCCCCCTGAATAGATACAAACCCATAGGGTCCACAAAACACAGCTCAAGGCAGACACAAGGAGTTCACAACAGAACATCCTACCCCAGTTCTGAGCTTGCGATCCACAAGAAATCAATCTAAGAAACTAATCCTTCGAAAACACAGAAATGAAAACAACAGAATCATCCAATCACTCAAGATCAGTAGCCCAAATGGAAGAATTCGGAAGTGATCCCTATCACCAACTCAACCTAATTCCAACTGATCGGAATAACAGATCAAAGAAACAATACCAACAGAAAACCTGAATTCAACCAGATCTACACAAAATTTCAAACTCCAGGAAAACTTGGAGATACAATCAATCCAACTCACGCACTCCATCTTGTTCCCTGCTCACCAACTGACCACCATCACCAATCCACAACCACTCAAGAACACAAGAACAAATTCGAAAAAGGGAAACAATAAATCAAAATCGAGGTAGAACCACAGGATTGCAACCTCAAGAACAAACCCACGAATTATCCAAGCAAAACGATCCTTACCTAGTCGGATTCAACGGCGAGGTGCTCAGTCGGCGACGCCACCTTCCTAGCCCTCGCGTGACCGCTTCGATCCCAATTGCAAGCACCCCTTCGGCTCTCCTCTGCTCTGAATTAATGTGGGAAACAACCTGTAATCGCGCACCCCTCCAAGCTCATGGATCTTCTTCCCAACACCAAGAACCATCCTTGCCAAGGTACTAAAAAGGCGGATCAACAGGGATCGACCTTCTTTGCTCAGATCTCTCAGCCCAGCATCTCTGGTGACCTTGCTCGTCTTCCGCAGCCCTCACAGCCCGAGATCAAACCAAGAGATAAAAGGAGGAAGGGTCGTCGGCTGCTCCGTGGTGGCGTCAATCGCTACAGAAAAGAGGAGCGGGAGAAATCGGGGAGGATGTGTTGCTGCGGCTAGGTCTCGCGAAGGAGATGGAGAAGAAAGGATCGGGCGAATCGACTTTGGTTGCGGGCGAGCGGAGGGAAAAGGAAAGGAGATCGGTTTGGCTACTAAGGGAGTGTTTGGGAGAGCTTTTACTTCTTGAAAAGTGATTCTTGTAGTGATTATCTTGAAGTTAGTAAGAAGCTAAAGTAAGCAGTGTTTGAAAATAGAAGTCAAAAGCTGATACAAGATAAAGTTTGAGTGTTTGGAAGAATAATTGCTTCCAAGCTTAATTTTTAACTGAATGACAATAATATCCTTAAACTATTAAATTAATTATTTTTTTAATTATTTAAATATAATTTCGATACTATCAATAATTTGTTCACGTAATTATTATTATATTTTAAATAGTGATATAATTATTATTATATTTTAAATAGTGATATAATTATCATTATATTTTAAATATAATATTAAAATTAATTTTTTTATAATTTGAATATTTGAACAAATATATAAAATTAATAAAAAATAAAAAATAAAAAATAATATAATTTATATAAATATAATATATATATATATATATATAATTCTGAAAATGTACAATATGATTGAAATTTTATAAAAATATAAAATTTTATTTAAAAATATAAAATTTTATTTAAAAATAAATATTAGTACAATCAGGTAAAGTGTCAATCAGGTAAAATGTTATATTATTTAAGGATATAAATATTATTTTTTAATGTTATATCATAAATAAAAAAGTAGAAGTAGGTAGAAGCATCAAATTCTTGCTTCTAACTTCTGAGCAAATGTAACAGAAGCTAAAGCAGAATCTAGCCTTCCCAAACATTCAAAAGTGATTCTGTGTTGCCAAAATCTAAAAAGCAGGTAGCAGAAACTCTCCCAAACACTCCCTAACTAGGGCACGCAGAAACATAAAAAGAAGGAAATTATAAGGGAATGGAAGTTTTGTGAAAAAGTCCTCCTAGTTCCACAATTCCAAACCCTACCTTTAGGATAAGGGGTTTTTAGTAGTTTAGACCCTCTAAGTCTCCGTATTTTAACAACTATCATCATGGCTACTAAAATCAGAACGATTCAATTCACCACCACCACTTCCTGCTCCGCTAAAACATCTGTCTCGGAATCGATATCGTCACTACCATCCTTCACAGGTTCCCGCTGCTTCTGCTGCTCCCCATCCTCCTCCTGATTGAGATAGGAATGGCGAAGAGGATTCACGGATTTCTTCTTACGTTTCCCTCTCTTGTCGACGAGAGCATCAGAAGCCTCGAATTTCTTGTCCGAGAACATATGGGTGAAGTGGGAGTCAATTACAACCTTCGATTCGGCATCCGATGGAACCGGGGATCGTAGTGCACCGATTCGAATCGTGAATCGGTGGTGCATTTGTTATTGGTCCCATTCTTGGCGTTTCCGTTCTTCCGATGTTTTCCCGTCGGAGGCATCGAAGAAGACGACACCGGAGGCCGTTGCTCCTTCTTCCTCTTCGCGGTGGCGGCTTCGAAGGCAGAGTTCTTCCTTATCTGATCGCCGGCGCCGTTCTTCATGGCGGAAGGCTTTGCTTTGCGTCGGCGAACTCGAGATGGCTCCGACAGCGAGCCAGGGTTTTTGAGGGCCCCGCAGATTTGCTTTATTTTTATGTTTTGGCTATTTCTATTGGACAATTTATAGCGGCAGTTGCTTTGATTTATTTGTATACAAAAGAAATAAATAAAAATAAAAATAATATGAAGTTAAGTATGATGATAATTTGGCTTTTTCCAGCACAAAACAAATTACAACAATCACAATATAATCTTATCCCTCTAAATACGGTATATTACAGAATGTTTTTATTTCATTTGATTTTATTTTCTATTTTATCATCATTAGGATTGTAATCGAACCAAGCCGAGCCGAATACGTGAGAGTTTGAGTTTGGTTCGTTTATTATCGAGTCGAGCTCGAGCTTAATTTATCGAATATAGTAATGGCTCGCGAGCATATTGGAGCCTAATCAAGCCCTAAACGAACTTATCAAATATAAATTATTAATTAAATTATTCATCAATTTATTGAAAAAAATAAATTATATATTCTAAAAAATATAAAATATTTACTAAAATCTATGATTTTATTCATACAAATGAGCTTTATTGGATATTTTATATTTATTAAATGTAAAAGTGTCAAAATTATATATTTAATATTAAATATTAATTTTATATTTTACGAACTAGCTCACGAGCTTATTAACGAGTCTGTTCACGAGCTAACGAGCCGAATACTGTTGAGTTTGAGTTTGGTTCATTAATATTAACGAGCTTTATTAAACAAGCTCGAACAAGCTTCTATCGAATCGAGCTCCGAATAATTCATGAGAGGCTTGATTCATTTACAGCCCTAATCATCATTGATATTTAAGTGGATCTTATATTAGTTTATTATCTCTCAGAATTTTTCGTTTCTAACCCTTTTGTTTCAAAATTTTTTATACCATTGATGATCTTAACTCGAGCATTTATTTTAATTTTTTACTGCTTAATCAGTTTTTTTACAGTAAATTTGAGTAGATGAGGAAAATGTGTCTTATTTTACGCAAATACCCCAATCACAAACTGTAGTCCGGGAATGCATGGTTTAGCCCCATATTTTTTTTTATAATTTCACTAGATGAAATGTGGTGCATTATGTTATTATTGAGATTCGAATAGTGAGTATTTGCCATTATAAATTAAAAAAAACACTGATAACGAGGCTCCTCAGGTAACCCAGTAGACTCTCCGACTTACATACAAGTCGGTAAACTAGACTCCGTATTTTGTTTCAATTCTTTAGGGAATTGGGTTTATGTGCGTAAATATATATTGAGAGGTTTGGCGTATCTAATTTTGTTTTATTTTCTTTTCTTAAAGAAAATAAAGCAATGGAAAATAAATAATGGGATAGAAAGAAATGGGGAAGAAACTCTATTAGATATACCACTGTCCCCGCCCTCTCCACGTTAGTCACAACATCCAGATTATTAATCTTTGTGATCTCTCATTTATATTGATCCTAGGACAGATCGACGAAGACACTGAGAGCGTCAGCCTTTTGCCTTTTCTGTTAGATACGCCACCAAATAAATATGGGGAAATTTTGGTTTCACTAACAAAATTTAACATCTTTTGAAAACAAGGGCACCAGTTGAATTATAAATCAGATTAGAATATGATTAAAGCATAAATACACAAACCTTTGAACATAAAAATTTGATATGATCCCAAGTTTTAGTACATTGTGAATCTATCATAAACTTATTAGAAGCTAATTTGCAGAACAAATCACACACCCAAATCAAATATCGAGCACTTCAATATTACCAACCTAATTTGCAGTAGATTTCCTTGAACTTACACAATTCTGAACTTTGTGACACGTCTAAGACATCAGTTTTTTTACACCCAGGACTCGATTTTTCCTTAAGGGAAAAACACGTGAACCGTATCACAAGCTAATTCAAAGAACAGCTTCAGTCATGAAAAAAAAATTAAGCACGTTGATCCCGACCTTGTCTACGAGCAAGTGCATAGGTCGGACCCGCCAGCCAGCCTGGCGCCAGAAAAAGTTGACTGACAGATCAGTAGCAGAGCCCCCGGATAAGTTTCCGAGCCTAAAGGCCTCCCGGAGGGCAGGGGCGAGCTGGCCACCGGCCATCCTACCAGGAAAAGGCTTAGCCGCCCACACTCCTGGGCCTCTCCCTGGCCCAGAGATAGGACAGACATCACAGGCGGGTACGTAACAGTTCACACTCCCCTCTCATTGCACAAACCAGATACTTAGCAGAATCAGACAGACACCCCTCGACAAACCCCCGACCCAGGGCGTACCCTGCGCTTCTATTCTACCAGTCGGACGCGTGGTTGCCCACGCCCCCTTGCCATTACCCGACTCGGTCCCTATCACTCGAGCCCGCCAGTCGGCGCTCGAGTACGGGTTATTTTGCCCCTACACCCCCTATGTCATTATATCCAAGGTACAACCCTGCTAACGGGGTTCCTCACACTTTATTCACCCTTGATATTCCTAAGCGGTCAGTCCGCCCATCCGATACTCTCGTACTGCACATTTAGTACTCTCGTACTGCTCGAGTACCTCGCGTCATTCCGCGTCACTCCTAAGTGCTCCCTACGAGCTGACAACTATCATACTCTTGTCTCGTCAATACGGACAAGGGTTGTCAGCTCCCCGGTTATATAAGCTTGGCACTCCCCCTACCGCAGGTAAGCGCACGCGAGTTCTCGCATCTCATGCCTCATTTCAATCTAGTTTTCTCTACTATGCCTGAGGAGACTGGCTTGACCGTCGGAGTGCCTGACCAGGGAAATCCCCCGGTGGATTCGCTAACGGTCGCTGTTTTGCAGGGTCACACTGGGGCGCGGCCAGCTCTCTGCCACCTCACCGCCTCGTGCCACCCGGGAGGCCGTCTAACATGTAGGATCGTCACCTCGCTTCGTGACAGGATCACACGTTATAGGGGAAAATGAAAATCTAGATCGGTAAAAAAAAACACATGGTGTGATTTAGTCATTTTCAATAATCACTTGTATTCTGGAAAAATGCTATCAAATACCAGGAAAAAATAATAATAAATAAGGTTGTCTGAGTGCCACCAGAGCTAAAAGGCAGGAATCTTCCACCATCAAAACTACATCGGCGCAAAAATAATCAGGCATCAAAAATTAACTGCCAGCTGAAAGTATAGCATTGAGTTATCCACGTCAAACGTGTTGGGATAAATACAAAAATATGGAGTTCTGCAGTTTGAATTAATAGTTTAGTGAATCTCCTCTTGAATTTCTCCCGCTGCAAGAAGATAGAGTAGCCCAAGTGTTCGCTTACAGGAAGATGATGTACATTGCAATCCAAAAGGGGAGCAAGTTCAGGTTTCTTACGTGCGAGTTCGACGCCTAGGTTTGCTTGAGCATCAGCATAAGAATTGAACTCCTTAAACAGAAACACAAAAATATAATATTTTTAACTAGGACAAGACAGCAAATAAACGGCAAGGGATCAAAATATTAACTAGGAGAATGATCGGGCTGTAAATGGAGACAATATTTGTGAATAATATTGATAAACATGTCTATGAAAAATCATTTATATCTGTTCAATATTTAAAAATAAATAGGCTTGAAAACAAATGAACTTGGTTCGTTAAAGATCATGAAAAGAACTTGCAAATGAACAAGCTTGTTAATCAACTAATCTATAGCTCGATTGTAATCTCTTTTGTTTAGTTTAATATACAAAGACATAAAAATATAAATCTTAGTAACAACTTGAGTTTAGATGAAACTCAATAAAATTTCTAACAAAAAAATTTGATAAGAAAAATGAGCAATCATGAACACAGCAAAGTAGGCTCGACTCAAATAGTTTTCCAATCCTTCTGAGCTTGAGTTAGATTAACAGAGATATTCTCTGCCAACAAGGAAACAATACATAGATTTTAGGTAAGCATTAAACTAAAACTAAACTGATGCAACTGAATTATACGTCAACCACGAGTAGGAGTTTTAATGAGTTCAATTCATGCAATTACAGCAACATTTCTATTAAGTAACCGTGCATCTCATTAATTAATATAACTTTAGTCTAAGGTATCATGTTATATTTGTGAAATTGCCGTGAGCTTTGGTTTACAGAATGGCAT
>JAGFNQ010003081.1:41775-144172 GCA_024364735.1 Boesenbergia rotunda | reverse complement strand
CTTGGTAACATGTGTATTCTGTGTTGACAACAGTTACAATTTCTAAGTTCCTTGTCAATATGTTATAATCACATGCTTTAGATGAACTTTTGAAACTGATATTGATTTCATATTATTGTATCATCTTAAGTTATAACTGGCACAATGCAATAAAATTTATAAGAATATGAATAATGCTTTCTGAAAAAAAAACTCGTTAATCTTTTTATATTGTCTTTGGTGTAGCAATTAATTCCAATTACATACACAAGACACAAGTGAAGCAATTGAAATATTGCATCTTCATTTAGTTTCATAAGCTACGTTGGCCACTGAGTCACAAATGTCTATATATGAATTTTATTGTTAGGAGTAATAAAAGACCTTGTGATTTTCTGCATTTATATATGTATTGCAGTTTTTCTTTACCAAATAATTGTGGTGTCATGAGGAGCACTTTATGTGGATTTATTGGTACATCATGGCGAGGTATTTTGTGTAACACTAAATCCCTGGGCTTTGTCTTCAAGGACAATCGTGTCCGTTGCTTTTCCACACGACAGTCGCGAACTCGTCAGCTGCCCAAGGAAGGTCCACCAACAATAATGGAGGAAGAGAGCAATGCATTTTATGTTGTTCGTAAGGGGGACATCATTGGTATCTACAACAATTTAAAGGATTTCCAAGCTCAAGTTAGCTCTTCGGTAATCTTTCTTTCTTTTTTTTTCTTTTGTTGCTTGTTCAATTTATTTATCACCCCAACTTCATATCTAAACTGAAATTGCAGAGTATATATTTTAATATTTAAGAATTCTCATGCTTATCTTGTCCAGTATATATTAACTTGGCCTAAATGATTTATTTCCAAAATATAATTTGAATTGGGCTGAGGTCCCACGAATCTACAATTTGATTGTGTGCTTCTTTTGTTGTACCCAAGTAGCTTCTTAGTGCTGATAACCATGACTCGGTTGAATGATTCACTTACACATTTTAAAACTTGCTAGAACGATCAACTTTCTTTCATCACATTCTGTTTGATAAAATTTCCAACTAATTGAGGTTCTTTTTGAATGATTATGTTGTAGAATCCTTTCTAATTTTTGCCATGTTCATCCTTACAAAATTCGTCCCTTGCTATATAAAAATACAACACTTCAACAATAATAATGATCCATTTATTGAAACTTTGAATAACTTGTATTATGTTTCATGATATTAGAATGATGTAAATGTGAATATATACATATGATCAATCATAAATACTGAATGTTAGTACTAAAAAATATTGTTAAATTGTAGAATCTTATGATCCTATTCTTTGCACCTATGTATCTCCCTATGGTTGATAGGTAAGATATTGATTCGGACAACCTTTATTATTGCATTTGCCATGATTTTGGCATAAGAGGCAATATGGTGGGTACGTAGAACTATATTTATTACATATACTATATAATACGAATTAAAATTCAAAGAAATCATGACAATCAGATTGGATGCATGCCCAAGGAAACTATGTGATTCAAACTAATTTGAGTTGATCTTGGAATGCTTTAAATCGCGCCGAAGCATGGTGGGTATTAGCACGGCATGTTAATAAGTCAAATAGCTCAAGTTATTTTTTCTTGCCTTTGTTTAGGAGCTTCATTACTCATTATGATCATTATGTAGAATGACATTAAAACGTTTAAAAAATAAAACATATTTGAGATTTGTTCCTTTTGTAGGAGCTAAGAGCATGATACAAACATCAGGAAACATTTTATTAAAGTGGATGGATCTTATCTGTTTGTCAATCAGCAGGTTTTGGTTATGGTTCTTACACATAAACAGTTGCTTCACATAGTGCCTGATGGCTTATGGATTAGATGTCCTGCACTCTATAAATTGTTGCATGATATGATGTTTGCATTACTAAGGTAGGATATAGTGAGTTCTTTATATGCTTGTCATGATAAGCACCCTTCTAGAATTTGTTTATTTATCCATGTTGCTTGTGGCGAATCCTGATGCTAATAATTATCTATGTTACATGCGCTTCATCATGTTGGTGTGTGATCCATCTGTCAGTGTGTACAAAGGTTACAATTTGCGCAAAGAAACAGAAGAATATCTCACTTCTCAAGGACTTAAAAATCCTTTATACTCTCTCAAGGCAGCAGATTTGAAAGAAGATCTATTTGGCGAAATCTTGCCTTGCCCTTTCCAGGTATGATAAATAACTTCCTGTTCGTTACGTTAGAGTATCTCTACCTGTACAGAAGGTCTGTAACTTACAGTCTGTAGTAAATATTACCTTATTTTTCCTTTTTCAATTTTTTCTGGGCTTAAATCTATTCGCATCTTTATAATGGTAGTATATGATATTTCCAATATTATTCTGCTGATTTTTTATGAAGGTAATTGCACACAATACTCATTAGTGAGAAAAGATCGATGCAAAAAATTTAATTGCTTGGAACTTGCACAACTTATTGTCTTAGGAAAGATATTTGTTTATCTAATAAAATAGACTCTCACTTACAAAATTTTGTATTATATGTAGTAGATTTTCCCTAGTATATGGAAGAACATATATCCCATTGTCTTGCATGTAGAGGTATCAATGGATCATACTCGAGTTATGCATCACTAAAGCCCAAGACCTGCCACTTCCATTCGGGCCTTGTAATGCCTGACATGGCTGCAGATGGTCATGCCCAAGATTGCTCTAGGTATATTATTGGTCATTCTTAGGTTGGGAAACTAGATCCAGAATTTAGTTATTAAAAAATCTATAATAAAAAAATATGGTATATAAAAAATATCTGAACAATATTCTTCAAATGTCCTAAGAATATTTTAATATTATTTTAATTTTCTTTAGCTTATCTAAGATGTAGAAGTGGTAATATATGCAATTTTATCTGGAAAATATATTAAATAAAATAGTTTATATGCCCTAGTAGGCCCAAAGGCGAACTCATGACTTGTGCTCGGAGCACAGTGTGTTGTGCTGGATGACCCACCTGTTTGACACCTCTGTCTGCATGTGAGATTCCTATCTACAAGTTCTGCACTGTGAAATCATAAACAGCAGATAGATCATTGTTATTTTTTTCCTGATCGTACATTATTGGTTCGTAGCTAAGGATGAACCTCTACGATTCATGTTACCTTTGCACTTACATTAAAGTTTGGCAATTGTTTTTTTCAATTGCTTGAGATTGACAATTTTTAACATGTATTCCTTGTTTCCAGCAACCAGATGGTTTTGCTTTTCCACCTGATAAATCACAGAGCCCATCACCTCCCAAAAGATCAAACGATGTGATGGATAATTTGGTAATTTAATAATGCAAACATTCGTTCGGTTTTTTTATGCTTATTGTAGAATGCAATTGCATAACTTGTAGATTTGGTGTTTGATTCTAAATTGCTGTTTTTATCTTAGCACCTTTGTGAACAAGATTCTTTCGTTTCTTTTTTTCTTTCAAATGCTAGAAGCCATGGTTTTCCTTTAACCCTTTGCCCATATTTATATGATCAGTCAAATCTTTAACTGACTGTTGCTCACATTTGATTTGATTCAGTCTCATATTCATAATGGTAAGAACTTCAAAATAATGATTGTATTTTGACATTGAATTGTTGCACAATGTTCTCAACCCTCCAGCTTCTCAGTGTTTGCATGAGAACTTTTCTTTAACATCTTTGTCTGTTTTTCTATCGCTAATGACTCTAACACTTGACTGATTGTTGGCAAGGGGCGTTTGATTTTATTCACTTATATATTCATGATTGTAAGAAATCAAAACAGTGATACTTTGATATTGCATTGTAGCACAATGTCCTCAATGCTCCAGATTATTAATTAGATGATGGTCAAGCAGATCATTGTGAAATTATTTTCAATAAAGTATTTTGTACTTGAAAAGAAAGTTTTAAGTGATTAATTACATGGTACGTGAGATCAATATCTTGTGAGGATCAGACATATGAAAAACTTCAATATTGTTCTTGTTGGATTGGTCTTAATGCAATAAAAAAATTCTAACAGATAATTATGAGGTTTAGATCATTGATTGTGTTTGATCTAAACCATTTATCTAGTCTTGTATATCCTGCATTTGTTTACTTTATTTACCACCGTAAACTATCACCTAAAAGTATGGTTGCTGATATCATGTCTTGTAAAATTTACCTTTTTTGCTTAAGCTACACAGGATCACTGAACATGATTCTAGAAGTTACTCTCCCTTGACCACCCAAAATATTTTTCCTTTGTTCAATTGTAGGTTCAATTTTTTACAAGACTCAGTGAAATTTCTTACCTTTCCAATTTACATTTTATCATGATTTCTTTTCTTGTATATAATCTTAGTTCTTGAATTAAAATCTTTAGTTCCTAAATTTCATTCCACAATTCAAGTTTCAATTTTACCCTAACCAAAGACTTATGAATTATCACAGTAGATATCCACATAACATTCACTAAGGAGATTTATCTTACAATTTTAAGTTTAACTTGTCGTATTCTAACGAAAGAGCTTACATCTGGTTTTTGCAATAGTTGTTAGATTATATAATCATCTTGTTTCATCAATACAATTACCAGGTATTTTTTGTTTTCTTAAATCTATCCCAAAAACTGGAAAGAAATTCTATTATGAATGTTATCAATTCTATAGAATTCATATGCAAATTTCTCCTATAGTTGTCTCCTACTAAATTAATTAGACATTATTTTTTGCAATACATTGCTTGTTCATGACAGCTCTGACATTTTAAGAGCGGTATTTCATTTACAGTATTTCTTCGTTGTTTTCTCTTTTCCATGTATTAACCAGGGAGCGGCTTGGTCAGATTCCATTCCAACTGTTGAACGGTCAAAGAAACAAGGGAAACAAAAACATTCTCTTGAGGTACAATCAACATCTTAAAATAATACGAGTAGATCACAATGCTAATGCTTGATTTATTATATTTTTGTGATGCTTCTTTGAACTTTTCTATTTCTAACTGACAAGGAATTACAAGCATACAGAACAAGATGCCAACACTGTTCTTCTATTTAATATAGATATTCTGCTCATCTGGTGAAAAAACTGTTTGTATTCGGCTAATTTGCTCTGAAGGAATGACAGTTGTCAGATAGTTGGATAGGCAAAGGAGGCAGAGTCTAAGGCATTAGTAGAGTGTTCACTTTCATGTACCACAAGAAAACTGCAGAGATGCAGGTAAAAATAAACATTAGCAGCGAGCATGCAACACCAGCAAGTTGCTGTCCTTGGCTCTTCTCATCTTGTGTTCCACACAATTCTTAGTAGAACAAATTAAAGTTATGTGACGCCCATGAGCTGTGAAGATGTCAAACCATCTCACTTCCTTAGAATCACTTTGCTTAGCACAATTGGTGCCAATCATCCTATCCGTGATGCGTGTTTTATAGTTCATTGCCTTTATGTGCTTGGCCTTTGGTATTTGTTTATGTGATGGGAATGATGTAGAAGCATACACCTTCAAAAGCAATCATTGTTATTGTATAACTCAGAAATTCATTGATTTTCGTTTCTGTTCCACTTGCATTCTGATTATAATATTTAATCAGTCAAGCACCTTTTTTCTTCCATTTCTATGAAGTTTCCTTCATATAAAAAAAAATTGGCTCTACAGAATATGGAATACAACTGTGATAAGCAAGATCAAAGGTGAGATTTTAACTTTTTGATGGTCCATAAGGGTGTGACATATGTCTGCAGGAAATATATATCCCCGTAATAGGACATATGATAATATGACGTTGTTTCCTTGTCATGGGCAAACAACAATCATAATATGGAGTCAACCAGAATGTTGTATCAAGCTTGATGGTTATGGTTTGAAGCAACATATCTATGATTTCATAAGTTCAAGAAATGATCTTGTCCTTAGGAGATTAGTATAAACTAATAGAGGAAAGTTGTCGACCTTAGTATTTAAGTCAATATCATGGTTGATAATTATTCTTTACCAGTTATTGGCTCCCTCCATCATCAGCTGCATTTTTTTCCTATTTATTGTGCACTAGTTTTTAATATTTCTCCTTCGTCAAGGGATTTGATGAAGCTAGTATTTGCAGAGGTCTTGCATTCTCGAATTTGATGGTGCATCGAAAGGAAATCCTGGAAAATCTGGTGCTGGAGTAATTCTACGTAACCCTGATGGAAGCTTGGTAAATATCCACTGACCTTTTTCTATTACTTTGCAGTTTGATATTTTTAAACTTAACAATGTCAAATTCTGCTTTCATGTGAGGAAGATTTGTCGGCTCCGAGAAGGCTTGGGTGTTGTCACCAACAATGTAACAAACTTAAAGGAAAGAGAGAGTCAAAATTTTACTCCCCCCGGAGATCTTCCCTTCAATCCCCTCGGCGATGATCCCATGGATCTTCTCGCCGATCTTCTGGCGGCGGACGACGACCTTCCCGATGGAAACGACCTTCCCCATGTTTGCAAACGGCGGCGGCGGCTTTCCGAACGACATTTGAAAACTTGAAAACGACAGGTAATTGGACTTAGTTTGCCTTTTTTTTAACTGTGAGAATCAATTTCCTATTCTCTATATTCAATTTCGTTGCATCTGACATTTGGTTCTGTACTCGATTCCCTTCCTTTTATTCAAAACTACTCGTAGAGTGAATGGCTTCGAGCCATTCACGACTGTTGCGTTGATTGTCTCTCGATTTCACTGTCCTTTCTCTCGTATGTCGATTTCAGTCGATACCTTCTAAATCCTTTCCTTTCATTTTGCTGTCGTTCAGTTGTTTGAGCTCTACCAGGCATCTCGCTGTTGTTGGTTTTCTTTTACCCTTGCGTTGGGTTTGGATTTCCTTGCCTTTCGAAAGGATTTTCTAACCCTTTTTCGAAATTACGATCCCTTGTCGTTTATTTGCTGTCTTGTCCTAGTTAAACGACAAGCGATCGTAATTTCGAAAAAGGGTTAGAAAATCCTTTCGAAAGGCAAGGAAATCCAAACCCAACGCAAGGGTAAAAGAAAACCAACAACAGCGAGATGCCTGGTAGAGCTCAAACAACTGAACGACAGCGAAATGAAAGGAAAGGACTTAGAAGGTATCGACTGAAATCGACAGACGAGAGAAAGGACAGTGAAATCGAGAGACAATCAACGCAACAGTCGTGAATGGCTCGAAGCCATTCACTCTACGAGTAGTTTTGAATAAAGGGAAGGGAATCGAGTACAGAGCCAAATGACAGATGCAACGAAATTGAATATAGAGAATAGGAAATTGATTCTCACAGTTAAAAAAAAAGGCAAACTAAGTCCAATTACCTGTCGTGTTCAAGTTTTCAGATGTCGTTCGGAAAGCCGCCGCCGTCGTTTGCAAACATGGGGAAGGTCGTTTCTATCGGGAAGGTCGTCGTCCGCCGCCAGAAGATCCATGTGATCATCGCCGAGGGGATTGAAGGGAAGATCTCCGGGGGGAGGAAGATCGCCGGGGGAGGAAGATTTCAAGGGTCCTATTAATTCATGTTAGGATCAATAAAAAAATAATAACTAATGTATAAGGACGCCACACCCTTATATTTTTTTTTTTGGAAAGAAAAATAATTAATCAGGTTAGGTAATATTAAATTTGGAACGATTGATCTGATCCTATAAAAATTTTCTATGGGTTATCAAGTTAAATCGAGAATTACTCACAACGGACAATTCAGAAGCACAATATTCTATGATTATGGACCCCATTTGGAAGATAAATTTTTATAAAAATCATCATAATTAGTATCGAACTATGAATATTTAAGAGACAACTAATCGTTATTCTACTGTACTATAGTCTCAGAGCGACTCCGCAATCCGACAAGATAAATATGGTTAAGACTAATCAATTACATCAATTAAAAATCCGTCGCGGGACTCAACAAGGCAGGTCAATCATCATCTTCCTAGGTTGGTAAATCTCTAACGCAGTGTAAGACAATGATCGTAGGTCGTCAAGAGGGGAGGGGGGTGAATTGCCCCTGAAAAAGAAAATTCCTATCTTTTGTTTTGTCTTTAACAAAGATTTTTGTTAGTTGATACAAATAATAAATAACATTAAAAATATAACAAACTTAAAGGAAAGAGAGAGTCAAAATTTTACTCCCCCTGGAGATCTTCCCTTCAATCCCCTCGGCGATGATCCCATGGATCTTCTCGCCGATCTTCTGGCGGCGGACGACGACCTTCCAGATGGAAACGACCTTCCCCATGTTTGCAAACAGCGGCGGCGGCTTTCCGAACGACATCTGAAAACTTGAACACGACAGGTAATTGGACTTAGTTTGCCTTTTTTTTAACTGTGAGAATTAATTTCCTATTCTCTATATTCAATTTTGTTGCATCTGTCATTTGGTTCTGTACTCGATTCCCTTCCCTTTATTCAAAACTACTCGTAGAGTGAATGGCTTTGAGCCATTCACGACTGTTGCGTTGATTGTCTCTCGATTTCACTGTCCTTTCTTTCGTCTGTCGATTTCAGTCGATACCTTCTAAGTCCTTTCCTTTCATTTTGCTGTCGTTCAGTTGTTTGAGCTCTACCAGGCATCTCGCTGTTGTTGGTTTTCTTTTACCCTTGCGTTGTGTTTGGATTTCCTTGCCTTTCGAAAGGATTTTCTAACTCTTTTTCGAAATTACCATCCCTTGCCGTTTATTTGCTGTCTTGTCCTAGTTAAAAATATTGTATTTTTGTGTGTTCTGTTTAAGGAGTTCAATTCTGATGCTGATGCTCAAGCAAACCTAGGCGTCGAACTCGCATGTTAAAGAACTTGAGTTTAGATGAAACTCAATAAAATTTCTAACAAAAAAACTTGATAAAAAAAATGAGCAATCATGAACACAGCAAAGTAGGCTCGACTTAAATAGTTTGCCAACTCTTCTGAGCTTGAGTTAGATTGTATATTACTGAATCAATTAACAGAGATATTATCTGCCAACAAGGAAACAATGCATAGATTTTAGGTAGGCATTAAACTAAAACTAAACTAATGCAACTGAATTATACGTCAACCGTGAGTAGGAGTTTTAATGAGTTCAATTCATGCAATTACAACAACATTTCTATTAAGTAACCGTGCATCTCATTTAATAGTATAACTCTAGTCTAAGGTATCATGTTATATTTGTGAAATTGTCCTGAGCTTTGGTTGACGGAATGGCATAGACGAGTGATAGAAAATGATATGAACATTAAAAACTAATCTTATGTTTGTTTCATAGAGACAGGAATTAGAAAGAAAAATTTTCACAAAAATAAACTATTCCTCTGCAAAATAATTTGTCTGACTCATCTAGCTCACACATTCCAATCAATTAGGCCTGAACAATCTATCCTACTCAATCAATTCGTCTAGCTCATCTATCCGCCCTCCGGCTCATTGATCTGTTTGACTTGCTAGGCCTGCCCTTATTTGCCAATCTCCCACCAGGTTTGTCCAACTCATATATAGCCTGATCAGTCGAACAATAGACCAATAGTGCTTACCCAACCTCATCAGGCCTTACTAGGCCACCTAGCATGACTAGCCTGCCAAGTTACACCATCCAACCAGATCAACGTTGCCCATTAGCAAGATCAAAACATTCAAAGCTGCTTTTGCTCATGCACAGTATATATTCTTTTTCAACGGTTGTATAGAACAAGAATATGCCTTCTTTGACGAATGAATAACTATTCCTGAAATTGAAAGAAATAACATTTCTTATGAATAAAGAATCACAATTTCCAAGTTCATTTTTGTAATCAAAGATAGGAATACTAATTTCGTGAGAATGCATGGGGAATAGAATAGCTATACTTAAGGTTATATCAGTAAAATCCTAAGAAGCAACTGAGGTTAAAAAAATCCCCTTAATTATCCAGATATGTTGGATACCAATAAGAACATAATAGAGTATAAAATAGGCAAGTTTGGCAAAGAGTGATACCCTTAAGATATGCTTTATCTCGAATGACTCAAAGGAACCCCTTAGTTCCTTAGCCTCTTTACATAAGATAGCCATATTTTCATTCTTTGTTCGCCAGCGGTCTTCTATCTGTATCATGAAAGAAATACAGCATTAAGTACAACAAGCATGATATACCAACTGTAATCAAGCACCATAATATCACAGAGTTTACAAAAGCAAAGTTATGTCATAAAATATTCAATGATATTCCAGACTATACAACTCACGAGGAAGAATAAAAAATTCAAAGGCAGTCATAAATAGGGTACATGCTTGGTTCTATTTCATCTCTTCATCAAGTTTAGTAATAAACACAACAACCCCTATTGTTCCAATGGAGAGGAATAATAGCCAAGATACCCTATAATTTAGGCTTTTTTAGGATGAAATTTTACCAATGAACCGGAACAATTGTTGTCAAACCGAAAAACCCTTTCCAATTCTTATCTTATTTTACTATGTTCAACTCTATGCATTCCACTATCAGTAGAGTACATCGAATGTACATAAATGGCTATAACAGAATTTATGTTATTCATATTAACAACTACTCTAGGAGAAATAACATATACGCTATTGGTTACTTGGGAAGAGACATTCCGATTCTATAAAAAGGGAGAAACCGGATGTCCCCTTTTCTGCCAATTAATCTAATAGATAGCAGATAGAAGGGAGTACATAAATGATTACACAAGAAGGATTTGGGATAATTTTGATTCCACCCAAATATTGACAAAAAAAAAGGGAAAAATTTGTCCAATTGATAAGAAGATTATTATATCTTCCCTCTATAATCAATTATGACGGGGAGCCTCGATACAATGGTAAAGTTGTTGTGTAACATAGAGGTCACGGGTTCAAGTCTCGGAAACCACCTCTTGTAAAGTACGATAAAGTTTCATACAATAGACCTCTCCCCAAGACCCCACATTAGCAGGAACTTCCTGCACCAGGTTGTCCTATATAACCAATTATGGTGCTTGCCCCTATGATATCAGATATCAACCCGTGCTAGATGAACAGAAGTTGCGCCAAAGAAAGAGGGTCTGAAATTGACCAATAGCCATGAGGAACCGCTATATTAGATATGCACATCAAGTTGGACTAAAAAGTGAAGAGTGTTGCCATGATACTCCGAAGAAATTGCGCCGAAGCAGCATCGGATGTCGGCCATTGGCCGTGAGGAGCCACTCAACCACATGGAAGAAGTCAAGTGGCAGTGGCAAAAGAAGCTAAATCAACACCTCTACGGCTTACACACATGCATCCCTATTGTATCCAAAATGGACAAGGGCTCCCTCCTCACCCATACCATCATCTTATATCAACAAGCTACAGACCAAGGCAAAAGACCTCAAATTGGAGAAGAGAAGGCTACAATTGGAGATCAACAAGCTACATAGGTCAAGGAAAGGCGAGACAAAAGGGCGACAAGGAACTCTACAGCTGCAAGCAGCAAGCAGCAAGCGGCAAGGAGATATGGGCCATACTGTCAAACATTATTTATACCAAAGGTTAAAACAACCATCAGGCAGTTTTCAAGCAGTGAAAAAAGAAAATTGATTTGCAGAGAAGGCAATAAATTGATATTTAGAGCTATTTCGTCCTTTCCTTCTCAACTCCTTTCCATCTTAACTGTCCCATCGGCAAGTAATATACCTTATGGCTTCCTCTCCTTTCCTTCCCTCCTCCATCTCTCTTCTCATCTGCTGCAATCACAGACATACTGTAACTCTACAGAGGATGGTTCCAACAACTGAAACTTGAAGAACTTTTACTTAGTTATAAGTTATAACTTGTAAAACCATCAACTGAGACTCAGCCAAGCATGGGCTAAGAAACATGAAAGATCTCTGATATTGTTTACAGGTATCAAATAACAAAACAACATTATTCTTTCCAAATATTACTAATAAACATTGGGATTTGACTTTGATTATAATCTCTCGAGAATTACCTACCTTTATTGGAAAAGACAAGTTAATAATCAATGCCTTCTGAAGAGCCTACACTATACATCAGTGCAAAGGATAGGTGTCATCACATGGCCAAGCTTAGATATCCAAGTACCCAATTAATGGGATATGAATGCAAGGACACATACACGGGGTAATGCACCATGTTAATGTAGGAGAGTTTACTGAGCAAACCTAGTTCAAAGGATGTTGTTGGAGGTTGTGAATGGTTGAGGTAGCAAAGGAATAAGCCATGGAGGGTAACAAATTACGAGTTAAGGAGGCATCATTTCCTTTGTGTTTAAACTTGAGGAAAGAAATCATGCAGGGACCTCTAGAGTGATGAGAATAATTGAGCTCAATAGAGGATAAATATTGATTTAGTCCATTGTAGATCTCAATAGAAGAAAAAGATTGATTTAGTCGGCCCTAAATAATTGAAGATAAACAAAGTTGACAATGGCACTAACATCTATAATGCATGAGAGAAAAAACACTCCAAGGATCACTCAGTTGTAGAGGAAGCTTTGACAGATCATTACAACAGACATAAGGATGGGGAGGGGTACTATCTACAAATTTAGAGAGAATATCAAAGACAAGTATCCCCAACTGAGACATCCATATTTTTTGAAAAATAAAATTTTAGCAGGCTTTGGACACTAATTAATAATGTACGTTAGTAGATCTTTCCCCACTAGCTTAGATTAACATAGCCACAAACAAGCTGCAAGTTGAATAGATTGTTAAGAAACATACAGGAGTTGGTACAAAATAGGATTATCTTATAGTTCCACGCTCCCCACATGTAATTTTTTCCCCTACAGTTGACATTCTATTTTCAAGATGCCAGGAATTGTTCAAATTATAATACAACTATTAGGATGTATACTATAAGCCTAATTTTTGTATGAAATCTATTTTGGAATAAGAATCACAGTGGTCATGTGTTTGCATTTTTATATTTGTTATATATATATATATATATATGCTCCTGCATGCCACAAATGCCCCACAAAAAAGAAGAATCCTAGAACAAAATGGGAAGTAGTTGTCTATTACTTCACATTGTAGATAACATGGTGTGTGGTATCACACAGAAGATCATGTTATCGGTTCTTTGTAAAGTATAAGTAGTAGCTCACAACCAAAATGGATTTGGACAAACCATTAGAACGATTGTAGTGCAATTTGGTATTAGTCTATCTTAACTATATAATTACACTAGTGTACTTTGTGTGCATTGAGCAGGACCGTTTTGAGATTGTTCGATTTATACTGACTATATAATCGAACAAGACCTCTGTTATTATGTATGTACATGCTCTTAATCCCAATATCATAACGGCAACATATACTTAGCATTTATTTTTTTAATTTACCAATGGGTAAGATTTATTCGTTAAATCAATAAGTCCAGTAAATTGGAAAATAATATTATTTATATGGTGTGTCGTTGATTATAGAAGAAAACTGTGTCCTAATTATTTAGGTTGATGATGTTCCTTGAGGAGCTCATAAGGATTATCATGTAAACTCTGCAGGTGGACTTAGTCCGACATGATAATAAAGTTGAGTGGTACTACTCTTGGAGTTATATGTTAATTAATTGAATTGTCGGTAATTCAATTACTTAATGAACATATGATATCTTAAAAATCCGACATGTAAACCCTTTAGTGGATCGGGTTATTATCAAGGGATTTAAGTTGGTTTTCGAGTTGAAAACAGGAAACTTAAAAATCCGTTAGGAGGCCATAACCGACTCCTCCTTTTGGTTCCTATTGTAGCCTATATAAACCCTCTTAAGTCGTCTATTAGAAACCCTATCTTTTTTTCCTTTGGTTTTGGCATGCGACGGCTAGGGCGTGCAGTGGCTAGGGCGTGCGGGGCATCCACCTTGAGGCGGCTAGGTCACGCAGCACAAGAAAGGAAGAAGAAGAAGGGTGAGCGGCGGTTGCAATTCTTGGAAGATCGTTGCCCACACGACGTCCAAGAAGAGAATAGGAATACAATAAAAGATCGAGAGGTATATCTAGTATCTGTTTTCTATTCCGCTATAGTCGTATTCATATTTTTCTTGGATCCCGAATCAAACACAAGAATCGGCAATCGAAAGGCTTCATCAAACAGAACCGGTGTCAATCGATTACTTGATCGATCAGAGCCAGGTTAATGAAGCAAGTCGTTCGGGAAGCTTTCTGTCCCTGTGCGGATTAATTCTGTTCATAGAATTCAATCCGGGGAAACTGGATGGAATCCCAAAGCCAACAACAACGGGAGATGAACCTAGTTGACTATTTTAGTCTAGTTTAAGTCTAGCTCTCATTGCTGTATTCTGGGAGGGTTTTGGATGATACACATTCTCCGGTTTATCAGAAAATCAGATCATAACAAACTCCACCAATCCAGATGAGAACTAGCCAATTTCAAAGACTGTAGTTAGTAACATCAAAGTCTCAAATTCATAGTCTAACAAATTGACTCAAACATCCACGGTCATATCCTGTGACAGCTAAGTTCAAGAAAGAACATTAAAATTCCAGGATTATCTCAATGTTATTGAGCAACTTGCATAATGCAAACAAGCAAGGAAACGAATCAACCAACAAAACAAAGAATAGCAAACCTGCAAGCAGACAAGTTTTGAGTCACCCTGGACATGAATTTGCTTAAAACCTTTCTTAAGAGCATACTTCATTCCCAAAATCAGTGCCCGATACTCAGCAACATTGTTGGTGACAACACCCAAGCCTTCTCGGAGCCGACAAATCTTCCTCACATGAAAGCAGAATCTGACATTGTTAAGTTTAAAAATATTGAACTGCAAAGTCATAGAAAAAGGTCAGTGGATATTTACCAAGCTTCCATCAGGGTTACGAAGAATTACTCCAGCACCAGATTTTCCAGGATTTCCTTTCGATGCACCATCAAATTCGAGAATGCAGGACCTCTGCAAATACTAGCTTCATCAAATTCCTTGACGAAGGAGAAATATTAAAAACTAGTGTACAATAAATAGAAAAAAAAATGCAGCTGATAATGGAGGGAGCCAATAACTGGTAAAGAATCACTATCAACCATGATATTGACTTAAATACTAAGGTCAACAATTTTCCTCTATTAGTTTATACTAATCTCCTAAGGACTAGATCATTTCTTGAACTTATGAAATCATAGATATGTTGCTTCAAACCATAACCATCAAGCTTGATACAACATTCTGGTTGACTCCACATTATGATTGTTGTTTGCCCATGATAAGGAAACGTCTTATTATCATACGTCCTATTACGGGGATATATATTTCCTACAGACACATGTAACACCCTTATGGACCATCAAAGAGTTAAAATCTCACCTTTGATCTTGCTTGTCACAGTTGTATTCCATATTCTGTAGAGCCAAATTTTTTTTATATGAATGAAACTTCATAGAAATGGAAGAAAAATGTTGCTTGACTGATTAAATTTTTTAATCAGAATGCAAGTGGAACAGAAACGAAAATCAATGAATTTCTGAGTTATACAATAACAATGATTGCTTTTGAAGGTGTATGCTTCTACATCATTCCCACCACATGAACAAATACCAAAGGCCAAGCACATAAAGGCCATTAACTATAAAACACGCATCACAGGTGATGCTAGGATGATTGGCACCAATTGTGCTAAGCAAAGTGATTCTAAGGAAGTGAGATGGTTTGACATCTTCACAGCTCATGGACGTCACATAACTTTAATTTGTTCTACTAAGAATTGTGTGGAACACAAGATGAGAAGAGCTAAGGACAGCAACTTGCTGGTGTTGCATGCTCGCTGCTAATGTTTATTTTTACCTGCATCTCTGCAGTTTCCTTGTGGTACATGAAAATGAACTCTCTACTAATGCCTTAGACTCCGCCTCCTTTGCCTATCCAACTATCTGACAACTGTCATTCCTTCAGAGCAAATTAGCCGAATACAAACAGTTTTTTCACCAGATGAGCAGAATATCTATATTAAACAGAATAACAGTGTTGGCATCTTGTTCTGTATGCTTGTAATTCCTTGTCAGTTAGAAATAGAAAAGTTCAAACAAGCATCACAGAAGTATAATAAATCAAGCATTAGCATTGGCATCTACTCGTATTATTATAAGATGTTGACTGTACCTCAAGAGAATGTTTTTGTTTCACTTGTTTCTTTGACCGCTCAACAGTTGGAATGGAACCTGACTCAGCCGCTCCCTGGTTAATATATGGAAAAGAGAAAACAAAGAAGAAATACTGTAAATGAAATACCGCTCTTAAAATGTCAGAGCTGTCATGAACAAGCAATCTATTGCAAAAAAATAATGTCTAATTAATTTAGTAGGAGACAACTATAGGAGAAATTTGCATATGAATTCTATAGAATTGATAAAATTTATAATGGAATTTCTTTCCAGTTTTTGGGATAGATTTAAGAAAACAAAAAATACCTGGTAATTGTATTGAAGAAACAAGATGAATATATAATCTAACAACTATTGCAAAAACCAGATGTAAGTTCTTTCTTTATAATACTACAAGTTAAACTTAAAATTGTAAGATAAATCTCCTTAGTGAATGTTATGTGGATATCTACTGTGATAATTCATAAGTCTTTGGTTAGGGTAAAATTGAAACTTGAATTGTGGAATGAAATTTAGGAACTAAAGATTTTAATTCAAGAACTAAGATTATATACAAGAACGTAAGAAAAGAAATCATGATAAAATGTAAATTGGAAAGGTAAGAAATTTCACTAAGTCTTGTAAAAAATTGAGCCTACAATTGAACAAAGGAAAAATATTTTGGGTGGTAAAGGGAGGGTAACTTCCAGAATCATGTTCAGTGATCCTGTGTAGCTTAAGCAAAAAGGTAAATTTTACAAGACATGATATCAGCAACCATACTTTCAGGTGATAGTTTATGATGGTAAATAAAGTAAACAAATGCAGGATATACAAGACTAGATCCAAACACAGTCTATGATCTAAACCTCCTAATTATCTGCTAGAATTTTTTATTGCATTAAGACCAATCCAAGAAGAACAATATTGAGGTTTTTCATATGTCTGATCCTCACAAGATATTGATCTCACGTACCATGTAATTATTCACTTAAAATTTTCTTTTCAAGTACAAAATACTTTATTGAAAATAATTTCACAATGACCTGCTTGACCATCATCTAATTACTAATCTGGAGCATTGAGAACATTGTGCTACAATGCAATATCAAAGTATCACTGTTTTGATTTCTTACAATCATGAATATACAAGTGAATAAAATCAAACGCCCCTTGCCAACAATCAGTCAAGTGTTAGAGTGATTAGCGATAGAAAAACAGACAAAGATGTTAAAGCAAAGTTCTCATGCAACCACTGAGAAGCAGGAGGGTTGAGGACATTGTGCAACAATTCAACGTCACAATACAATCATTATTTTGAAGTTCTTGCCATTATGAATATGAGACTGAATCAAATCAAACGCCCCTGGCCAACAGTCAGTTAAAGATTTGACTGATCATATAAATATGGGCAAAGGGTTAAAGGAAAACCATGGCTTCTAGCATTTGAAAGAAAAAAAGAAACGAAAGAATCTTGTTCACAAAGGTGCTAAGATAAAAACAGCAATTTAGAATCAAACTCCAAATCTACAAGTTATGCAATTGCATTCTACAATAAGCATAAAAGAAACGATGGAATGTTTGCATTATTAAATTACCAAATTATCCATCACATCGTTTGATCTTTTGGGAGGTGATGGGCTCTGTGATTTATCAGGTGGAAAAGCAAGACCATCTGGTTGCTGGAAACAAGGAATACATGTTAAAAATTGTCAATCTCAAGCAATTGAAAAAAAAATTGCCAAACTTTAATGAAGTGCAAAGATAACATGAATCGTAGAGGTTCATCCTTAGCTACGAACCAATAATGTACCATCAGGAAGAAAAAAACAATGATCTATCTGCTGTTTATGATTTCACAGTGCAGAACGTGTAGATAGGAATCTCACATGCAGACAGAGGTGTCAAATAGGTGGGTCATCCAGCACAACACACTGCTCCGAGCACAAATCATGAGTTGGCCTGTGGGGCTAGTAGGGCATATAAACTATTTTATTTAATATATTTTCCAGATAAAATTGCGTATATTACCACTTCTACCTCTAAGATCAGCTAAAGAAAATTAAAATAATATTAAATTATTCTTAGGGCATTTGAAGAATATTGTTCAGATACTTTTTATATACCATATTTTTTTATTATTGATTTTTTTAATAATTAAATTCTGGATCTAGTTTCCGAACCTAAGAATGACCAATGATATACCTAGAGCAATCTTGGGCATGACCATCTGCAGCCATGTCGGGCATTACAAGGCCTGAATGGAAGTGGCTGGTCTTGGCCTTTAGTGATGCTGATGCATAACTCGAGTATGATCCATTGATACCTCCACATGCAAGACAATGGGATATATGTTCTTCCATATACTAGGGAAAATCTACTACATATAATACACAAATTTTGTAAGTGAGAGTTTATTTTAGTAGATAAACAAATATCTTTCCTAAGACAATAAGTTGTGCAAGTTCCAAGCAATTAAATTTTTTGCATGGATCTTTTCTCACCAATGAGTATTGTGTGCAATTACCTTCATAAAAAATCAGCAGAATAATATTGGAAATATCATATACTACCATTATAAAGATGTGAATAGATTTTAGCCCGGAAAAAATTTGAAAAATGAAAAATAAGGTAATTTTTACTACAGACTGTAAGTTACAGACCTCCGTACAGGTAGAGATACTTTAACATAACGAACAGGAAGTTATTTATCATACCTGAAAAGGACAAGGCAAGATTTCGCCAAATAGATCTTCTTTCAAATCTGCTGCCTTGAGAGAGTATAAAGGATTTTTAAGTCCTTGAGAAGTGAGATATTCTTCTGTTTCTTTGCGCAAATTGTAACCTTTGTACACACTGACAGATGGATCACACACCTACATGATGAAGCTCATGTAACATAGATAATTATTAGCATCAGGATTCGCCACAAGCAACATGAATAAATAAACAAATTCTAGAAGTGTGCTTATCATGACAAGCATATAAAGAACTCACTATATCCTACCTTAGTAATGCAAACATCATATCATGCAACAATTTATAGAGTGCAGGACATCTATTCCATAAGCCATCAGGCACTATGTGAAGCAACTGTTTATGTGTAAAAACCATAACCAAAACCTGCTGATTGACAAACAGATAAGATCCATCCACTTTAATAAAATGTTTCCTGATGTTTGTATCATGCTCTTAGCTCCTACAAAAGGAACAAATCTCAAATATGTTTTATTTTTTAAACGTTTTAATGTCATTCTACATAATGATCATAATGAGTAATGAAGCTCCTAAACAAAGGCAAGAAAAAATAACTTGAGCTATTTGACTTATTAACATGCCATGGTAATACCCACCGTGCTTTGGCACGCTTAAGCATTCCAAGATCGACTCAAATTAGTTTGAATCATATAGTTGCCTTGGGCATGCATCCAATCTGATTGTCATGATTTCTTTAAACTTTGATTCGTATTATATAGTATATGTAATAAATATAGTTCTACGTACCCACCATATTGCCTCTTATGCCAAAATCATGGCAAATGCAATAATAAAGGTTGTCCGAATCAATATCTTACCTATCAACCATAGGGAGATACATAGGTGCAAAGAATAGGATCATAAGATTCTACAATTTAACAATATTTTTTAATACTAACATTCAGTATTTATGATTGATCATATGTATATATTCACATTTACATCATTCTTTTTGAAAAGGTTCATATGTATAAGTCACGCTTCATGAGGTTAAGGCCTCAATCCACGGGTCAAAACACGGGGCATGGGACTAGGCCTCCAAAGAAGAGATCATTGTCCCATTAGGTCCCCATGCATCCCATAGTTTCACATCACAACTCACCCTCAGATCCCAGCCACCTCCATGAGGTTTACATCATAAAGACAACACAAAACAACCCTAATCAAGTGGGCGGCAAAGCATAAATCAACATTTACATCATAAGCACCATCATCTAAGAGCATAATACAGGTATCTAAGACCCTCTATACCCATTAGAACTCATTGCGCAGCAACTTCCTTCTACCGAACAGCAGCTCCTTTATTCATGTCCGGTTAGGTCTACAAACCTATACATGATATATGACACTTGAGATGCCAAGAAATCGTGCTTTGGCTTTCCTCCCAGCTCCTTTATATCTTCTTCTCATATCATTCAGCAGCTCCTCCATTTTGTTGAAGCTAAAATTGATGTTAAGCCACTGTTTTACCTTCCCCCAAAGCGCACAAGCAAAAGGACATTCAAAGAAGAGATGATCCATTGTTTCCTCCTTTTGCCGACACACCTGACATGTCTTGTTATTCTCATATATCATTATATCCGCCGTGCGAAGTTTCCTATGATCAAGAGTCATATAATAAAACGGTGCTTTGGCATGATTTCCGACCTCCAAAGGTTTGCCACCCATAGACGTTTTCGATTAGCACCATGAAAGAAACCATAGGCTTTTCCAACACCCTTCTTTTCCGTAACGAACCAATCCATCATTCTTATGTTTGCCTCCCCTTCACCATTTGAAAGATGCTTGATTTTCTCTTTAATTTCTACCAACCTTTTGATCAAGGGTGAATCCGTAGCCCTTGCATTCCATGCCCCAAAATCAGCCCCCTTCACATAATGATGATGCACCCATTTGACCCATAGTGTGTCTCTTCTTGATTGAACATCCCATAAGACTTTAGCAAGCAAAGCTTCATTCCATGCAAGTAAGTTCCGAAGTCCAAATCCCCCATTTTCCTTTGGCATACAAAGTGTGTCCCAAGCAATTAGAGGATACTTTGAATCCCATACAAATAGCCGACAAATAGCTTTGATCTTGTCTATTACTTCACCCGGTATAGAGAGCATTGAAAACCAATAGCATTCCATTCCTTGGAGAACCGTTTTGACAAGCTCTATTCTTTCCGCATACGATAGAGAGTGCTTCAGCCACTTGCTCATCCTTCTTGTAATCGCATCCAAAAGAGGCTCATAGTTTGCAATTCGAAGTTTTTCCGCCGCTAGTGGAATACCCAAGTATCTAAAGGGAAAGACCCTTCTTGAAAACCCAAGATTCCCAACAATTCGGCCTTTGTATTGCCATCAACTCCCGCCATATAAAGCTGTGATTTTAGTGGATTTGCTCTTAAACCCGCCTCATTTCCAAACCCCTCCAAACAGCCCCCAAGAAGCCTTACAGAGGAAAAATCCGTTGTAGCAAATAACATAAGATCATCCGCATATATGAGGTGTGTGATGCCCACCTCTTTGCATCTTGGATGAAAATGGATGGATGGTGACACCGTTATATCCTTGATTCTCCTTGATAAGACCTCCACACAAGCCAAAAAGTAGTGAGAGTGGATCACCTTGCCTTAGTCCCCTTCTTCCACCAAAGAAGTCATAAACACCTCCATTTAGGCATATAGAATATGTCGTTGTTGTCACACATTGTTTAATCCAAGCACAAAACTGTTGGGGAAAACCAAAACCAACAAGTGCCTCCATAAGAAAATCCCAATTGAGCATATCGAAAGCCTTCTTTAAGTCCACCTTGGTCATACATCTTAGAGAAATCCTCTTGCGGGCATACTTCCTTAGTCGGTCTTGGGTAAGGAAAATGTTGTCCCCAATGCTCCTTCTTTGGACAAAAGTCGTTTGTGCCGGATCGATCAAGAAACTCATCACCATAGAGAGCCTTGTTGCCAATATCATTGCAATGACCTTATAGAAAGTATTGCAACAAGAGATGGGGCGGTAATCCGAAACATAATCTGCATGATCACTTTTTGGCACAAGATATAGTCGAGAATGATTCCATTGTTTCAAAAGGTTACCTGTCCCAAAGAATTCTTGTACCGCAGCCCCAAATTCCTCTCCCACAATATCCCATGAGGAAGTGAAAAACTTGGCTCCAAAACCATCCAGACCCGGGGCTTTTTCACTCCCAATATCATGTAATGCATTTTTGATGTCCTCCATCCCAACCGGTTGAATGAGGGAGTCTCTTTGTGCATTATTGAGCTTTCTCCCCGAGAGGGCAGCACCATCCAAGGGGGAACAATGTCTCCGGTTGCCCAAGAAAACCATGAAAGTGATCAAGAAACTCCTCCGCTACCTCCTTAATACTTGTTGTTCTTTCATCATTCCTTTTTGTAAGCACAATAATCGCATTCCTCTTGTTATTCCTTTTGACCACATTATGAAAGAACTTTGTGCATTTGTCTAAGCTCCTCAAATAAGTGTTCTTTGCTCTTTGTTGATAGTACATCTTCTCCGCTTTCGATAAGAGAATTGCACGCCTCCTTATGTCACTATAATTTGCGGATATGGAGTCACCCGATAGTATGCTTTGTTGTGCCTCCTCTAACTCCACATTTGCCCTCTTTGCCTTCTCCGAAATGTGCCCAAAACCCTTCTTGTTCAGCTCCCTCAAAACAGCTTTCAATCTGAACATTTTGGTTTTCAGGCGAAATTGCGCATTTCCTTGCACCGGGGCAGCCCATGAGTGTTCCACTAGCCTCTTGTAGTCTTGGTGTAGAGTCCACATATTCAAAAACTTGAAAGGTTTGGCTGGTCGCTCCTTGTCTAGGATGTGAACCGTGTTGCAAGAATGATCGGAGAGACATCCCGGGGCCGAAAATTCTGAATAAGCATCAAAATCCTCCAAATGCCACTTTGAGTTCACCATTGCTCTATCCAACTTGAAAGGAACACCATCACCCTTAGACCAAGTGAATCTACAACCTTTAGATCGTAGGTCCACCATTCCACATCCATGGGCAAATCTTTGAAGGTCCCTCATCTCATAATTTGTGACCAGATTGCCACCTTGTCTCTCATGAATTGACAATATTGAGTTGAAATCCCCCATAACCATCCATGGTCCAAAAATGAATCCCCCTCAGTCCAAGAGATACTCCCATAATTGTCTTCTGTTGGATATACTCCCATAATTGTCTTCTGTTGGATACTGAGTGAAGCCCATATATGAAAGTAACATAAAAACCCCGGCTGGAAACTCGACATCGAACATATGTATGAATGCATTGCTCCGTCTTGCTTATAATATCCACATCAGCCCGCTGCTCATCCCAAAGAAGCAAGATCCGTCCATGATTAGAAATATCAAAATTATGCACACGCTTCATACCTTGGAACCTCCTTTGCAAGATAGGTTCAATATCGTCTTCTTTAAGCTTTGTCTCCAATAATGCTAGTACTTGAATATCTTTGCTCCTTAGAAGGTATTGGACACCCCCATGTTTTAGGGGCTGATGGAAGCCCCTGATGTTCCAGGATGCAATCTTCATTGTCCACCATTGCGGGCTGCTCGCACCCGTGTAGTCCTTGTATTTTGCTTTCCCCTTCTCTTGTAATATTGGAAATTTGGAATAGAAGTCTCACCTTGATGGAAAGAAGACCCTCCCAAAGGAGGAGAGCCCTCACCCCTAGCTGTTGTACCCTTCTCCTTTAACACGTCCGGAGCCTCATTTTGATGTGAATTTTGGATAGTAGTGATTGGAACTCCCCCATCACCTTGGCCAAACATCCCCGTACAATCCTCCTCTACAGGAATTGGACTATAAAGGACCATTGCCGTGGAATTTTGAACAACTTGGGTTGTTTCATTCGGCACTTCTTGCTGTCCACTTTGTTGCACACGGTCATGCTCTTCATTCGGCATTTGCGGTTGGCCACCCCCTTGTTGCTTTGGCCTCCATTGACGCCTACCATGAGTACTCCTCCTACTCCTACCACGCCCCCTTGTAGTTCGAGACCTTCCCCTTGCATTTGGTTGCATTGGCCAGCCATCATGTGTTGGGATTTTGATGTCTTGTTCCGATAGGATCATCTCCACAACAGCCGGTTTCGTGGCCAATCTTTTTTACATTCATCACAAAACTCCGGGACCATCTCATATGCGATCTTGAGGTTGATTTGTACACCTGTGGGCAGCGTGATTGGCACCTCCAAAACTCGTTCACCGAAGGCCGAAACTTCCCCCATAAGCCTAGCATATTCCAACCTCTCCCTTGTACGCGTCAGCTTGTCCGTATAGAGGGGTTTTCCACTTCCGATCCAATCATACTCAAAACTTTTTGAGACCAACAATCCAGAGGTAGTCCATGGATTTGAATCCAAGCGGGAACAAGACGAGTATCCTCATCAAACAAGAAGCATCTTGGCATGACTTTTAGAAAGATAGGCGTTCCGAACGCAAAATACGATCCCTTTGCAAGTACGCTGTCCATATCCTTCTTCGTGTCAAAACGGTAGATAATCCACCCACTTTTATGCATAAAGAGCGTGTAAGGCATCCTCCATTGATTGGCTATCACCCTAACTCCATTCCGTCTGGGGTGTTGTCCCATGAAGCATCCAACCAAGCAATACCCCATTGTTTCTTCCATTTCATCGATATCATCATATTCAAAGACTAACCTTAGCCCTTTAGCCTCATATTGGTCAAGAAACACGTCCTCCTTTGTCTTCCTATTATCCTTGAAGAGATTTGCCCATGTTTTCTTCCTTCCTTGTTGATGTTTCCTAGTTCCTTCCCCATTAGCACCCAAACCTGCTTGCTCCTTGCCCTTTGCTGCCGGAGGATCTTCCACCCGACCACCTTCTTGGTTGGCCGGACATTCATGGTAGTTCAAATCATCTTCTTGCAAGTTTTCTTCCTCTGTTTCATCACCAAACCGTGCTCCCTCCTATTGATTTGCACCAGCAGCCCTCTTCACATTTCTTGCCAGAAAACCTTCTACCGGTGAGTCCCCTTCATTGGCCGAAGCTTTTGGGTGGTTAAGCCCTTCTTCTTGCTAATTTCCTTTTCCCTTTGGATGCCTATTTCGTGCCCCCTGTTGTTGATGCCCACTAGAAGGCACCTCATCAGTTGGATCCACCTCAGCAGGGTCATCATCCACATGCCCATTTCCGGCATCTTCACTTGCCACTTGTCCATCCACATTGCCTTCTTTTTCCACCTCGTTAGCCCCTTTTTTTTTCTGAGAGACTCTTGGTATTCTTCCCTCTCTTAGCCATTTCAAACTTGTTGACTTGCTGAACCTTGGAAAAGAAGAACAGCCTCCCAATTCAGCCAATGAAACCAAGCTTGCCACCCACTCACCCACCCAATGGGAGTCCTTCCCATTAATGCACCCTTTTGCTTTCCCAAATGAGTGGGTTGCCACCCACCCTTCCTCCAACCACATGGCAGCCTATTGGGAGGTGACCCTGGACTGCCCCTGACCAGAGAAGAAGGCTGGAGCTGGCCAAGTTCGCCGGAAAACCTCCAAACACCACCGGAAGCTACAAAAACTCAAGAAACTACCTTCTTTTGGGTGGAAACTCTAAATATGGATCTCCTTCTCTACCTCCCAGCACCTTCAGAGGCATGAGAATGACCTCCACAGGCAGAGGAGGCCTCTCACCACAGTCCACAACCCTCTTTGCCGACCAACGGAAAGAGAAGCACAAACTGATCGTCGGGAAGGAAGAAACCGCAACAAGATCCCACCGGAACTCCAAGAATCCTAGAGAGAAGTTGGAGCTTCTCTCTCTATCCTCAGCCAATCTCTCCACATTTACATCATTCTAATATCATGAAACATGATACAAGTTATTCAAAGTTTCAATAAATGGATCATTATTATTGTTAAAGTGTTGAATTTTTATATAGCAAGAGACAAGAATTTTGTAAGGATGAACATGACAACAATTAGAAAGGATTCTACAACATAATCATTCAAAAAGAACCTCAATTAGTTGGAAATTTTATCAAACAGAATGCGAAGAAAGAAAGTTGATCGTTAAAGCAAGTTTTAAAATGTGTAACTGTGTAAGTGAATCATTCAACCGAGTCATGGTTATCAGCACTAAGAAGCTACTTGGGTACAGCAAAAGAAGCACACAATCAAATTGTAGATACGTGGGACCTCAGCCCAATTCAAATTATATTTTGGAAATAAATCATTTAGGCCAAGTTAATATATACTGGACAAGATAAGCATGAGAATTCTTAAATATTAAAATATATACTCTGCAATTTCAGTTTAGATATGAAGTTGGGGTGATAAATAAATTGAACAAGCAACAAAAGAAAAAGAAAGAAAGATTACCGAAGAGCTAACTTGAGCTTGGCAATCCCTTAAATTGTTGTAGATACCAATGATGTCCCCTTTACGAACAACATAAAATGCATTGCTCTCTTCCTCCATTATTGTTGGTGGACCTTCCTTGGGCAGCTGACGAGTTCGCGACTGTCGTGTGGAAAAGCACTGGACACGATTGCCCTTGAAGACAAAGCCCAGGGATTTAGTATTACACAAAATACCTCGCCATGATGTACCAATAAATCCACATAAAGTGCTCCTCATGACACCACAATTATTTGGTGAAGAAAAACTGCAATCCATATATAAATGCAGAAAATCACAAGGTCTTTTATTACTCCTAACAATAAAATTCACATATAGACATTTGTGACTCAGTGGCCAACGTAGCTTATGAAACTAAATGAAGATGCAATATTTCAATTGTTTCACTTGTGTCTTGTGTATGTAATTGGAATTAATTGCTACACCTGAGACAATTTAAAAAGATTAACTAGTTTTTTTTCAGAAATCATTTTTCATATTCTTATAAATTTTATTGCATTATGCCAGTTATAACTTAAGATGATACAAAAATATGAAATCAATATCAGTTTCTAAAGTTCATCTAAAGCATGTGATTATAACATATTGACAAGGAACTTCGAAATTGTAACTGTTTGTCAACACAGAATACACAGGTTACCAAGTGAACAAACGAATGAGAAGCAGAGAACAGTAATCATTACTTCTTAACAAAATGAATGCTCTAAGCAAGGTTTCAAAGTATATGCAAAAGTAGATGTTTGACCCACTGTTTAACTCATTCATGATATGCCAGGAGAAATGTGGTGGGTAATAAAAATATTATATCAATAAAAAGATTAAGATATATCATATAGTATATTAATCAAGGACCCCGTATTGACAAGAACTTCGTACATCAAACTGCCCTTTTATACAATATATTAATCAACATATCCACATCATATTTCTGCATATAGAAAAATATAAAGACAAAAATATAATAAAAGAAACATAATATAACGATTAATAATAGCCACCAATGCGAAATACATAATATATCGTGCATATAACTAAAATCTGAAAAAACTATCCTTGGCATTTACAAACAATATTCTAAATAAGACCACTTGAGGTTTGTCTATTAGACTGGGTCTAGCAAACAAGATAAGTTTCCTCTTTAAATGCATAAGTAGGATGCAGATGCCATACGTGACCACTGAGGTTTTCCAATCTGACTCCTAATAATCGAGAATATGTCCCCTAAGGTATCCACATCCAGTACAGACATACACCTGAGTAGTATGTCTGCAGACCCTTACCGTACTGTAGAGACTGAGATAGATGCTGGTTCAATTTTTTCTCTTGGTACACCTGCTGATGAATCAATTCAATATCAATGACTTTATCAATGGCCTGCCAATGACCATGATCAACTGCCCAACTAGTTCCATCTGAATATAAGGTGCAAGCACTCGATTAAGCTGATTTTGCAGATCATTATCTTGTGCCACCAACTAAGGATAAAACCCAGTCAACTTCTCAAACTCTGTGCAATAGTCGAACATACTGTGATCTCTACATGATGCCCAAGAACTCTTGTCATCTAGCGCAAACAATATTCCCTCTGGTAGACCTCCTTAACCTAGACCAAGAAATGGAACCAACACTTAAAACAAACATTTGCACCTACCACCGACTATTTGCTCTCTGGCATGGTTCGTCGGAATGTACGTGGAACGCCCGGCGTTCTAACACAGGAACGCCTCACGCCGTTCCAAAGTTCCAGCAAATAACGTGGCTTGCTTTGAAACGCCGTTCTCAAGCATTATAACGGAAAAAGAACGGATCGGAACGGCCGGAATGGAACGGCAGTCGCTTGTAGCCCTTTCTCTGGCGGTGGAAAGCTGTCGGTGGAGGCGACACTGTGCATACAGGGTAGAGAAGCAGTTGTGCATAAAAGGAAGAGAAGCTGACCTTAGGTTTTAATATAAACTATATATTAATAAATCAAATTAATTCTCAATTTAATTAATAGATAATTTAATAAAGTTTAATGAAATTATCCCCTAAAAATATTATATAAAATTTAATTAACTTTAAAAAATCCTAAATAAATTTTATATATTTATATTTATTTATTTTAATTAACTTATTATTTATCAAATTAATGATATCATTATTAACAAATTAATTATAGTATTACCAATTTGATAATTAAACTTATTTAAATAGAATTTTAAATGATATATATATATATATATATATATATCCGCACCGTGACCGTTCCATGACTTAACATTGGAACTGGAATGGTAGAGTCCGCGACGGTTGCCGCAACCATTCCGACGAACCATGTTCTCTGGTATAGTAGGTAGCTAGCTGCTAGTTTTACAATTTCATCATCGTCGAAATCAAAAGACAAAAAGTACACTCACTATCCTGTAGTCAATTGTGGGCCTCCAAAGGATCTGTGTTCCCAGTAAATGGCTCACAATAGTCCCTCATTAGCTCAATGAACTCAAAGAACCTACCTATCCTGGCTCATTGACTCTCTAAGGGTAATTCAGATTCAAATATTTGAACCATAATGGACTAGAACGATCCACCAGCAGAATCTAGCTACGATCGCACAAAAGATCAAGACACATTGTCCTTGCGGCCCTAGAGTGGTAAAAGAAGAGGAGTAATAAGAAAACTGAGTAGCGCAAATAGAATAGGTCAAAGGGAGGAAGGTAAGATAATACAAGAATATAGTAAACCAAATGCATGCACATCAATCTACAACATCAATAAATTTTGCACTGTTCAGAATCTGGTAACTGTTATTTGCCAGTGCTGCAATCAAATAAGCATGATTGTAGCTGCTGATGTACTGCAACAAAGAGTAGCACCACATGCATACCCCTCATGAATGCAAGTACCAAACATTGCCCAAGCTCGCCCTCATTAACAAGGCCAATGTACAATCAAGGAGTGAAAATTAGTATATATACTTGCTATAGTCTAATCATCCACAAAGCCAAAGGCTCTATCGTGTATATGAGCCATCATCCATAAGATGTCACAATTCACAACAAAATTCATCATCGGCAAGTAACACTAGTATTTAAAATACGCATAGTTTTTTATCGCTTCGACGGGGGACAAGCACCAGCACAACAGGTGCACTGCTTTGCCGCCTCGGCCAAGAAGTGTGCTCGCCACCTTGTCTTTGGTAGAGAAGCAATGTCGCCTAAACCCTAAACCCTATATAAATTTAAAATAATTTTAACAATAAAAAATTTTAAATTCAATATTTGTAATTTATTAAAAATCGAATTAAAATTATAAGAATAAATATGTAATATATTATTTAAAATATATATGATTTCTAATTAATTATTATATAAATTATAATTAACTAATATATTTATGATATATAAATTTTTATTTTTTATTAAAAAAATAATATATATATATATATATATATTTTTTTTAATTGAAAATTTTTAATTCATATTTATAATTATTCAAAATTAATTTTATAAATTAAAATAGTTTAAATTTTTTAAAAAATATTTAAAATTTCAAAAGAATTTCAAAAATGTATAAATAATTTTAACAATTTATAAATAATTCAAAAATTAAAATAACTTTGAATCTTTAAAATAAATTTAATTTTTTAATGTAATATAAATTATATATAAATATATAAATTATATTATCTAATATACATATTATAAAGAATATTTATAACCAGAATTATATAAATATATATTATATAAATCAATAATTAATTAAATAGAACTAATAATTAATTTATATAATTATTATATATAAAATAATATTTTCGTTATTTTGTTTTATATCATATAAAAATAAGAAAAAATTCTATGAGATTATTACGAAACTATTAAAGGAATCTAGTAAATTTTATATACTAATTATTCTCTATATAAATATCTAAATTTTTTATTTCATGTTTACTTAAATAATTGGGTAAATTTTCCTAAACTCCCCACTTACTTTGCATGCAATCCCTACACAAACTTTTCTTTGCATGCAGTCCCTGATGTGATGTTTGGTGAGTATTATTTGAAGAAAATTGAGTATAAAAGTTAGAAAATTGAGTATGGCAGATTGCATCCACCACATCAATAACCCTGTACTCAATTTTCACTCTTTTATACTCAAGTTTCACTCTTTTATACTCAGTTTTCACTGATGTATACTTAATTTTCATCCTTTTATACTCAAATCCATCAGGGAGTCAAAACAAAGAAAAACTTGTGTAGGGAGTGAATGCAAATATCAAAGGGCTATTGGGGAGTTTATGGTAATTTACCGTAAATAATTTAAGCAGTGATATTTTAGGAAATTTTATGAGGAGAATTGTTAAATTGTTTATGAATTGAATTAATAATTTATTTTTTACTTATTAACTAATTTATAATAAATTTTATATATTAATTATTTTATATAAAAATATCTAAATCAATATCTATATTACATGTCATGGGATGAGAAAATTATTTTATCTAAGTATTGAAAAACTTATAAATTGATTTAATTAGAATGTTGCAAGAATCAATTCTTCCATCCATTCATGTTATTCTTTTTGGTATTAGAAAGATAATATATTATGATGCATTAATTTTAATTCAAGTTATTGATGTATCAATTTTCTTTAAAGAAAAATATATTACTTATTTTTACCTAATATTTGTATTTAAAAATTAAAAGCTACTGAAACTGTTTCAACATTGTATGCTACAATGTTGAAACCGTATCATTCCGGTCAGAAATCAAAACTCCGATAAGATTCAAAATTTTAAACCATAAGTAACACATCGTCCAAAGTAAACAATCTAATGCTACATTATATTGTATGTCTTATCTCCACCACATCATAACCTAAGGTAAGAAATGTTAAATCCACCACTTTTGACCAGGTCTAAAAAATTTTCAGAAGGTACCCAGGTAGGTTCTAGGCTTTCCGGGCCTTCGGACGAGGTTTGGGGGATTAAAGTGGTTCAAAACTAAACATTACAAGGGGCTAACGGATTAGAAATATAAAACCTAGGGGCAGAATTGCAAAAAGGCAACACCTGTTGACTAATGTGCAAAAGACCATATATAAGGGTTGTTAGGGCTCAAAGTTTTCGCCGCACACCCTCCTCACTTCCCGATCGAAACAAAGCCACCTCTGTCGTCTTCTCCACTCGACTTCTTCTCCTCCTTCCATCTTGATCGACACCGGCGACGAGCTCCATCACTCCCACCTCCACGCGGGACCTATCTTTGGGAATCAAGTGGGACAGTCCTCGATCTTAACCCTTCTGCGTCGGAGCTCAGCTTCGTTGGCCGTATCACGGTGGAAGTCGGCAACCCAACTCGTCCCCTCTACTGGTTTGGATCTGATCGGAGAAGGTATCCCTCGTCGCCGTGCCTAGCCTAGGTCTCAGCCAACGCTCAGCCCCTCTATCGATCAGAGGCAACGGAATTGGGGAGGAGATTTCCGTGTGTCCATCGACTGATCTACTGGACGTGAGCAGTGGAGCTTCTGCGAAGCAATCGAAGGTAAGAAGACCTCTAGATAAACCGGAATAGCTAGATTTCGTCTGTTTCCTGCTGCGGAACTGAAGGATTGGAGCTGAGAAGTTGAACACGAATTGAATCTTGTGTGTGATGGCAGGTCTAATTCGAAATTGGATTTGGGTTCCATTGCTTCCTCTTAGCTTCAACTCACTGTACCGATTGGGACTCCTTGTTGTTGAGAGCTGCTCGGCTCAGGTAAATGGTGGGATCATTTCCTTCTCAGTATTTGGGTGTTGTGCTTTGGGTTCAGACCACAGAAGGGGCGTGACTTTAGTTGTTGTTGTGATCTTCTAAGTTATCATGTTATACTTGCCTGGATAGATTAATTGATTCTTGTCTGGTTTGGTGACTGGATCAGCATCGTATAGTTTGTTGTGGTTATTTAGTTCAACTGGACCAATAGGTTAATTGTTGGATTGCTACAAGAATTTTGGATTGAATACCAGCTATGTGATACTTTGTAGAGAAGTTGTTTAGGTGGTGACCTTGATTAACTTTGTTTCTTTTAGGTCCTATAATGTTGTGTAGTCTAATCTAGAACAATTGGAAAGGGTTTAGTCTTTGTTGAAAACTAAGCTAGTCTAAATATGAAGAAATGATTCGCAACTAGTCATTTAATTGCGGGGTTAATTAAATAATTTTGATATTGTGATTAGACTAAGATTTAACCAATCTTAATTACACGGGATAATTAAGAGTCTTCCGTTTAATTAGAGGTAATTAAATGGAAAGGGAATAGTTAGGTTAATTTTAGTATGGCTTAGGGAGTAATCAGCTAGTTATTACTTTCTTGTAATAGCTAACTAAAACGTGTCCTTGATACAGGGACTTGAGTTGACTAATGGCAGGTGATTCTCTTCTTATTTGATACAGACTTCTTCTATTTGGAGGCGGGTAATTCTTGCTTGCATTTGTAGTTCCGCTTTACCTTTATGCATGATTATTTGTTATTTATGCAGTAGGCTTTTATTTACCTTAATTCTACTACCGTTTGTTATCCTGCTTGATACTTATGTTTGATCTTGGATATAATCTAGATTTCCTTCTATACAATCTCGTTTATTGTTATTTGATTCTGTATGGCATCAGTACGAGTATGAGTATGTAGATATAGGATAGCATGTCACTGTATGGTTGCATTGATTGATTCTAGTTATACTTGCATTGTATCTAGATATATGATGATTGGGTTATGATACATGTTTACAATCTGTGCATGTTAGGTTGAGTTATGTGTCGATGACCTGATAGGGATTGCATGTGTTAGAATCATGCACCATCCCTGCATTGTTGCATGCCAATGATCAGCAACTCCCTTGTGGTTGAGTCTATCGTCTTTCAGCACATGATATGCACACACGACCACGCATGGGTTAGTGGATACCATTAGGTGTATGCATTTGCTCTGTACTGCTTCGCTCGACCGCTCATGGGTAGTGGTTTCGTAGCGTGGTAGCAGGCAGGGATCCCTTCTCTTCCCATAGACCAGAGAAGGTGAGAGAGATATCTCCCCCACATACATATGGGGCGGAGTGTTTACTCAACCGACATCCTGTCCACTCGGTCACTCAGGAGCAGTGATGGCAGAGTGCGGACAGTGTCACAGCTTACCCACTCGGCCAAAGCATATGACATGCCTTGGTGACTGGACTAGTGTTAAGGGTGATCATGTCATTGCATCATCTGCATATGATGCAATGTGCATTTGATTTATTTGCTGCATATGTTTGACATGCACATACAGGATATGCCATTTGTGTAGTTTGATGATCCTGCACTTGCTCGTAGGATACAAGTCCTTTTTATGATCAGGATAGGCTGATTTCTGGTATGCACAGTCATTTGTTACTTTCAGTTATGCAGATTCTGATATACCTGTTGAGCCTGTATCCTACTGTTTCTGTATAGCTTATTCAGCTATTTATTCAACATGCATATCTTTCTTTATACCTGCAGAGTCCACTTGGACTCGCCACCCATCACAATATTTTTGTTTTCAGGTTGATAGGTCTGGAGGAGCCCAGTTACCAGTCTCGGGTCCCCACGACTCCATTTGATGAGTGCTTCCGCGTATTCCGTTTTCTTTTTATAGCATGTTCTATACTTTGTATTTATATATATATATATATTGTAGACTTGTATTTGTGATTCATTCGTGCGATATTGTATTTTTGAGTCCTCTGTTGGACTTTATGTTGTGGATTTTGCTGCACACCTGCCCTGGGGGCAGCTCAGGTGAGCCCTACGATTTTCCGTACTGTAATGTCTTTATTTCATTATGATATATATCTGTTTTGAGGCCAGAGGTCATTTATACTGCGTGAGTGTTTGTGTATATGTGTAAATTGTCCGCCGGACAAGGGAGATGCTGTCCGATTTTATATTGGATCAGTGACTCCGTTGATCTCGGGACATGATAAGAAATCTATCTAATGTCTTATCTACAATGTGTATCCACACTGTCAATAATAAAGAGCTACAACATGCTATATAAAAAAAACAGTTTGGTGTACGAATCTCCCGTTAATGCAGGTTGTGGGTCTCGGAAAAGGGTCAAACGACATAGGATCTATTGTGCTCAGTCTTACCCTGAATTACAAGAAGTTGTTTCAACCATTCAAACCCGTGACCGCAGGTCACACGGAAGCAATTTTACTATTACACTAAGGCACCCTTCTACAACATGCTATATAACACGAGTAATTAACTTGCATACTTAACTGCATATTGACACTACAATAATAATAACATGTTAAACAATCATTACTTTCGGTAAAACAATATATATATACTTTCCATAATAATTTGAACAAATAGTAGCAAATACGATGCGTGAACAAAAGAATCAGCTAGAGCCAACAAAATAGTACAAGCAAAAGAGTGAATAACATAGCATGGGGATCTCCATGAGAATTACTACACTAATCTCAATTTCATTCTACCTTAAGCTACCTCTCAGGCTCTCACCCAATTCAACCTCACAGATCAATTTCCAAGATACAACCACTAGACTAACGACTCTCGCCACCTCACCATCAAATCATACCATCTTGACTCCCATACCATTTATCACCGAATTTCTCTTTCTACGTCCAACTCCAAATAATGCACCCTACCTTTGATGTTGGCCAACAACCATTCACCATTTCCTACCAACCTTTCTGTATCGATCGACTGGACCACCTGTGAGAAATACCAAGGATATCAATCCATCCTATAACCCACTCAACGTGTTAGGAAAGAATCCCGCTAAACGTTTGCTCAATTCTCCGCCACCTCCAAACACATCCTACAATCCACGTTCACAATTCCCTTCAGCGACGTGTTCTCACGGTTCCACATGGTCGAATTAAGAGAGTATGAACCTACCAGCACAAGCGCTGTGATTCTCTAAAACAAAGTGCGCTGCAGGAGGAAAAATAAGCTCCTTCGTTGTTGCACTACAATGCTTACTCAAGTTGGGGGCTTCTGGAAAATAACAGCGAGTAAGCATCAATTTACTACGATAAATCACAGGGAAACACAAAACTACAATAGGGTATTGAAAATCACATTCCAGTCAGGAAATGCAAGACTAGAGGTTGGTACTCATGAAAGGAAGACAAGGCGGTTGATACTCACAATCGAGAGAAGAAGCTGGCCAAGGGTTGATATTATTGATTAGAATAGGAGCAGGGAGCTGGCGGGGTTTGACTGCTGCTACTTCCAGCAAACGAGAAAGGAGCAGGGGAGGCTGATGAGGAATGCCTCTGATCAACAGGAGATCCGTAGGCGAAAGGGTTTCGCAGCGAGGTAGAGGGGACAAAGCTGCCGGATTCACTGGCCGAAGCTGCGAGGAAGGTGGGGGCGACTATGGGGGCTCGCCGAGATACGGCGGCAGCTCCGGTCGGGAATCCGAGGAGTTCGATGGAAAGTAGGGGAGCGTGAGATCGCTGGCGGCGGCCAGCAGTCGGGGCGGCGAGGTCGCAAGAGGGAGCGAGAGAGGAGAGCGCAAATGTGACTCGGTCAAGAAGCTAAAACCCTAGTCTTTATTTAAGCTAAATGTAAGCTAAAATAAAGATTAATTATAAAACATAGTTTATTTAACTATTTCTGGAGGCGAGAAAAAAATAATAAGAAGCTTATATTTTTCAAAAAACAAGGTTAAACTAAAAAATATATAAATGAGTTTTATTGTAAACAGAAATGATTTTTATTTAAATTGGACGGATGTGAACAAAATATTTAGGGCAATAATAAGAAGGGTGCCCTTTTTTTTTATCATAGGGATATATATTATTATTTTTTTATTGAAAGTATATTTAATTTTATAAATTATGTAAATACAAAAATAATCTTCCTCGTCACAAATTCTAAGTGATTATAATGACTAGTATTTTTTATTGGTTAGAATACGATTTAACATATTTATTTAATATGAATATTATTTTATTATCTTACTATTTAATTAAAAACTCTAGATTTATTTTAAATTAATTTTGTGAAATTCAGAATTAAACTACGTTATTCTTTTCAATTTTTATTTTTTAAATTTTAAAAATTAAGAAAATAAAATCATAAATCTAAAAAATATAAATTAAATAGATGAATTTATAATTATAAATTTTAAAAATAAAATTACAAAACTAAATTTATAATATAAATATTTAAAAATAATTAAATTTTAACTCAAAATTAATATTTTAAAAAATAATTTATCAAATTAAAAAAAAGATAAATTTTGATTTTAATTTTAATTTATATTTTAAAATTTTTAAAATTAAAATTTTAAAATAACTAAATAAAATTTTATCTTAATTAGTAGATAAAATTAATATGTATTCATGAATTATATTATATACATAACGGGTGTATAGAGACAGAGACGGAGCCAAAAACATTCACATCGAAAAAGCGAAAAATATGTGTTTGTATTGAAAAAAGATAGTCGTGTTATTATCTCTCTTTCATCTCTCATTTCTATATCTCATTCACCTTGCTCCCAAAGCTTGATTAAGTTAATAATTGCTCCCGGAGTGATAGTGTAGTAGAAGGGCGAATAGTTATCATCTCAGTTATACATAGTTCAATCTCCAGTTACGACGTATTTTATAGAAATTTTTCTTTCAAATTGGAACGTGAATCCTGAGACGTTAGACTTCTGGACCGCCCGTCGTAAATACTCTCCAATTTACTCCTAGCTACTAATGAGAAATTTTCATAAAACTTGATCGTTCAAGGTTCAACGCTACTCAATCTCATTAATATTTTTTTTATTAAATTAATAATCGGTATTGAAACGAAGAAACAACAATATCATTCCTTGAACAAAAGGACTAACCTATTCGTCTGTCGTCATGTTGATTGGGACCTTCTTCCTTTTAGTCCTTCAGATTTGAAAAATATGAATGTGGATTTTTTTTCTCAGACACTCACAATTATTATTATTGGGCGCTGTCCAAAAATATTTAATACGTGTTTTAAATAGAACAATCTTAATTAAGGATTATATTTTTTTAAAAATTGGATAAAGAATTTGATATTTGATTTGAATGAGGATATTCTGATTAAATAAATTAGACCTGATTAAATAATTAGATATTTTCATATTGATATTTTTAGATTCGAACATGAAGATGATATGATAAAATTCTACTGATACCATATTTGATATCCGTTTCGAAAAAAATTTTAATTTGCTTATTTGCTCGGTCACTAATATCAATCTCATTTTTTTTCATAAGAAATTCTCACCGATGAGGAAGAAATTATGAATATAAAAATTTAATAAATATTCAAAAATTTATTGAAATAATTTATTTTTTTAAAATAATAATACATAATAATAAGATAATAGGAAAGATATGAATAATTTGTTCGGTATAGTGACGTGGATCACAAGTTAAATACTATGTATATATGAGAATATAAAATTTAACCCAAATTCAATTCATTATCATCCTAATCTGAATTTGTCATGTCATTTTTCTTTTTCATTAAAAATATTTATAGCATTTTTTTCATCTATAAAAAAATATTTTTCACAAAGAAATATTTGACCTCCCCCGCCCACAAAAGTCCTGTAAAAATATTAGAAAATTAAAATAAATAAATATTTTTAAAATAAAAATATTGCCCCTTGCAAATACGAAAAGAATTAGGTGCATTTAGAAAAATCTTACCCTAAACTAATAACGAAATAAACAAGGATGGTTTTGTAATTTTTACACTAGTTTTTGGCAGTATTCGAGAGACCTTCTGCTAGCTATTTTTTAGATTCTAATTTTACAGAAATATTTTTGAGTATTTGTGAATGTCAAATTCTGCTTTAACTTTTACTCAAAAGCTGAAAGTAAAAAATTTAATATTTTTTTCTGCTTCTGCTTTTTTGCTTATAGTCCTGAATTAAAAGTTGACATTTATACCCTTAATAAATTTGTCATTTTACATAATTGCACCACACTTTTAAATAAAATTTTATATTTTATATAATTTTATTTTTAGAATTTTTTATACATATTTTTATAAATTTATATAAATTTTGCCATTTTTTATATTTTTATTTTAATTAATTTTATATATTTTTTAAACATATATATTATTAAAAAATTATTTTTGATATAATATTTAAAATATAATAATAAATATATAAAATATTATGAATGATGTATCAAAATATATTTAGATAATTGAAAAAAAATAGTTTATATAATTTAAAGATATTATTGTCATTTAATTAAAAATTAAGTTTGAAAGTAATTATTCGCCAAATAGTACTCAAACTTTACTTTGTATCGGCTTTTAGGTTCTATTTCCAAATACTCTATGCTTTAGTTTCTCACTGACCTCGAGATAATATTTATAGGAATCACTTTTCAAGAAGTAAAAACTCTCCCAAATACTCATTTTAATAAAAAATCTCACGAGAATTGCGATAAAGTGAGAGTGAAGAAGACTTAAGTTGGAGGAGGCCCTCGAGGTTTCCTTCCACGTAAATTATCACTTATGCTCTTCCTTGATTTGTCTTTGGATCTTTTGGAGCTCATTCTCAATTTCTCTATTCTCCCCCCCCCCCCCCCCCCCCCCGAACTTTTATTTGTAAGGTAGATTTGTTGGCGCGACAACACTGCAATGATGTTCATTTAATTTATGAGTTATGATAGAAAGTGTGAATTCACAGTGTGAAACTCAACGTGAATGATGTGGTATTTTTCCTGTACATATCTGATTATCGCCTGGACATCGACGACGACCTTCGGTCGTCACTCCAAACCAAATTATAATCTGGGGGTTACGGTGAACCCGTCGAGGATCGCTACAATTGAAGTGTCACATCATTCACGTTAAGTTTTACACTGTGAATTCACGTTGTGTATCATTTTTGCTAATTTTTTGTTTGGTTGTTTGTACCCTCGTATTATTGTTCTCTAGGAAAATTTTATATGTCCCCATGGGATAGACTAATGGTTAGTGCGTGGGTGTTGTCACCATAAGGTATGAGAGTCAAAATCTGACAAAGTCAGTGTGCCCCCCTCCCCATGCACTAGCCACAACATCCGGGCTAGTAGCTCCCGTAATTTACTTTCTCCGCGTTGGTCCTAGGATGAGATGACTGTTAGAATGTATACTAATTTGGGTTATAATACATTTACATTTTAAAAGAGAATTGCAAAATCACACAATGCATATTTATATTAGTATATGCACAAAGTGTCTCATACTTTGCATTGTAGATAACATGGTACGTGGTGACGCACAGAAGATCATGTTATCAAGTTCCTTGCAGAAGTATAAAAAAGAGGCTCACAACCGAGATAGAGTTGGATAAACCATCGGGATAGTTGTAGTGTAATTAGGTGTGATTTGTCTTAACCATAGAATTATACTAGTGCACTTTGTGTGCATTGAGTAGGACCAAAAGAAAGGTCATCCAATTTTGTATTGACTTTATAAATTAGATTAGACCTCGGATATATATTATGGAGTACGATCTCTTAATCCCGAAATAATAACAGGTACGTATAATTAATTATTATTTCTTTAACTTACCAATGGATGAGATTTATTCTATTAAATCGATAGACCCGATAAATTAGGAAATAATATTAATTATATGGTGTGTCATTGATTATTGACGGAATCTGTGTCCTGGTGAGTTAGGATGATGATGCCCCCTTTGTGAGCTCAAAAGGATCGTCATGTCAAATCTTGCAAGTGGACTATGGTCCGACATGATGAAAAAGGTTGAGAGGTACTAATCAAGGATCAAGAGGATAATTAATTAAAATTGTCAGTAATTTAAATTAATTATTGAGCATTCGATATCTTAAACACAGGGAGATGGACGACTCATACTAGGTGGAGCCCATATGAAAATATGGGGGTTGGTGAGGAAGTTCAATGAGATCCTTTAGTGGAATGGATCTCCATTAATGGATCGAGTTTGGATCCATTAGCAGGCTAAGAACCAACTCCTCCTCATGGTCCTTACCTTAGCCCTATAAATACCCCATAAGAGTCATGATACAGGGCTTAACAAATTAATTGAGAATTAATTCAATTAATCACAAAAAACTCAAAACCCTCTCTCTATTGTTCTCTCTCCTAGGGCAAACTTGCGCCGGCGATAAAAAGGTGAAAGAAGAGGAGTTCTCTCCTCATCCTTTATTCATCTCTTATGCGTGAAGCTTCGGCAAGGGAGGGAGGAGCACTCTGGTGCTCGGCTTAAAGCAGAGGGGCGGGAGGAGGGCTGCCGGCGGCGGGTTTTCTGGACTTGCGGCGCCGACGATGAGGAGGAGAAAAAGCTTGATTCTTCTCCTTCTCCTTCTCTGATCTCTTCATCTTCCTTCATCACCATCTCTTCCTCTGCGTGCACAAGCAAGGAGCAAGGAGCAAGGAGGAGAGGAATTTGGCGGCCGGAAAACAGGGGTTTTTCTTCCTTGTTGGCGCTGGCGGTGAAGAAGGATAGAGTTAGGGTTTGTGGTGGGTTTTGGGAAGAAGAAGGAGTTCTCTCAGCTTCTTCTTCCTCTTCTTCATCTTCCTAGCCTTCCTCTTGGTGTTGCCTCATGGTCGGCCGGACCTTAGAGTTTGAGGTGGCGGGCGACCTGAGGAGGAGAGGAGAGAAGGTGGCCAACCGAAAACCCTAGCTAGGGTTTTTGTTGGTAAGTTGGAAGAGGATTGAAGAAAGGCGATCTTGGCAAGCCTTGGTGACTCCGCGTCTTGGTAGCTTGTTGCCCACATGACGTCCAGGAGGGGAGGGTTATAAGGTAGAAGACTGCGAGGTAAACGGCGAGGTATACCTCTCCCTAGCTCCGTCTTTCTTTTGTTATGTTATTGCTTTGATTATGTTTATCATTGCATGTGTTTAATTAATTGTCATGGATTAATTATTTGATAATTAATATGTCAATTAATTTATGTCATGGACCCCGATTATAAACATGAAATCCGACGACGTCGTCTTTTCCAAGGTTGATTAATCCAGAAGTTACAAGGCCTTGACTTTAGTTTTGGCTAAGTTGTGACTTGGATTAATTGGCACGACGACGAGACGGTCGTTTGGGAGACGGGTCTCTATTTGGATTAAATTTTAATCCGTAGACATAGAGAGGTCTCCCATGTTCAACCCCGTGGTTGCTTAGGAAACCCTCAAGCCATACAAGGGTTTATTCCTAACAATGGCGGGGTGCTGAGGACGAGCGAATCACCTTTTGCTACCATCTAGGAACATTTTATCCAGGAAGGACAATTAGTTATTATCTCATACATTTGAAGTTTGATCCTCAGTTACTGTGTATTTTATAGTATTTTTTTCTCCAAATAGAGCATGGACCGTGGGATGCCGCGCTTGTGGACTGCCCGCCACGAGCACTTCCCGATTTACCCTAGCGGCGGGTGGAAAACTTTGTGCGGTCGGACTGATCCCCCAAGGTTCGATGTCACCTAACCTCGTTAATCGTCTAGGAACATTTTATGTGCGGGGGGGGGGGCTATGGTGGAGCGAAAAGAAGACTAGTCATCATCCAAGACATCCGTGATTTAATTCTCATCTATGACGTATTTACATAAATTTGTCTTCCAAATGGGATGTAAACCCTGGGATACTGGACTTCTAAATCGTACGCCGCTAATATTTCCCTATTTATCCTAACAGCCGATAGAAAACTTCCGTGGAGTTGAACTGATCGTCTGAGATTCGACATTATTCAACCTCTTTAATTATTTTTTGATGGGTTATTCTTAGCACGGTGGGCATTTTTACAGGGGAAAATTTTCTTAAACTCCCCAATCCCAAAATTTTCTTTGCATGCAATCTCCATTGAAATTTTTTTTTATGCAGACCCTGATAGGATTGACAAGACAGTTTTATGAGTATTATTTGAAGAAAGGTGAGTAAAAAAGTTAGAAATTTGAGTATATAAGGTTGCATCCACCACATTAAGAAACTGTGTACTCAATTTTTACTCTTTTATACTCAAGTTCTACTCTTTTATACTCAATTTTCACTCTTTTATATTCAATCCATCAGGGAATGAATGCAAAGAAAATCTTAAATGGGGAGTACATGCAAAAATCAAATAGAAATTAGAGAGTTTTCTGTAATTTATCGTTTTTATAGTCCATTTGTAGTAAAACGTCCAAAGGGGAAATTTTTTGCTTCAAATTTGTTCAATATTTTCTGCGTTTTATCGGCCAAGACAAAAATTTTATTTTGAATTATAGGTTAATAATCTATTTTTCGTAGTAATTTTAAATTGACGCATAAATTTCAAACACGATGCGTAACAGAATATGCTTCCCTTTTTCAGGGGAATAAAAATTCGATTAAATCAAATAAATTTAATAAATCAATAAAATTTTAAAATTCGATTCAATTTATTTAAAATTTTGATTTTATTTTTAAAAAATTAGTTAATTCAATTAATTTTGATTTTAATTTTTAAATTTATTATTCAGTTAAATTGAATATCCTGAATTAACTAAATTTTTAGACTTAACCGAATATTTAGATCTTGATTTTATCAAATTTGATTAAAAAGTCAAATTTTATTTAGAAAACTATTTTTTTATTAGTTCCGTTAATTCGGTCGAAAATCGAAATAATCGATAAAATATTGATTCCGTCAAAAACCAAATTAACCGATAAAATATTAATTCAATTTTTTTATAAATTCAATTCATTTCGGTTTATTTAAAAAAAATAGGTTTGGTTCAGTTCGATTAATTTGGTTCGATTTTAACTGCACATTCACCCCTACTCCTTCTCTCTATAACTAAACCCTTCTCTCACTACAAAAAAAAATACTCGATTTGCAATGAAAAAATATTCGTCGTCAAATAGTCGTCCCAAAATCCTGCGACGAAAAAAATGAATTTGTCGACAAATTCATTTTTCGTCGTAAACTTTGCGACAAATTCAATTTTCATCGTAAAATTTATCGCAATTTTTGCGACGAATGAAAAATTTATTGCAGAATCTGCGACAAATTGAGAAATTCATCGCAAATTATGCGACAAATTATGAAATTTGTTACAAATTATGCGACAAATTTTTAAATTTGTCGTAAAAAATCTGCGACGAATTATGATATTTGTCACAGAATTTGTGATGAATTTTAAAATTTGTCGCAGATTATTTTCGACGAATAAAAAATTTATCGTAGATTTTGCGACGAATAACAAAAGTTATTGCAGATTTTGCGACTAATAATATAATTTTTCGCAGATTTTCGGGGACGAAAACATAAATTTGTTGTAACAACTACGATAAATTTTTTATTTGTCGCAAAACAACTGCGATAAATTTAATAATTCATAATTCATTGCAAAAAAATCAACGACGAATTACTAAATTTACCGCAGATTTTGCGACGAATTTTAAAATTGGTCGTAGATTTTTGCAACGAATTTATAAATTCGTCGCAAAAAATCTACGATGAATTACAAAATTCGTCGCAGATTCTGAGATCAATGCAGTCCAGCAACGCGACGAATGCATTGATCTACCTAGACGGGTGCGATATGTGGCGACGGAGAAGTGGAACTCAGAGGTGCTTGATCCTGAACTGTTGAGTTTTCAGAACGTCGAGCAGGAAATGGCGGAGCTATTGGAGCTGGCAATTGATTGCACTGCCCCCTCACCGCACGTCCGGCCGTCGATGTCTGAAGTTGCAGGCCAAATTGAAAGGATACACACCCGTTCGAACTTGAGAGATCAACAACAAGGTTAGCTTTCACTTCAAATTGCATATAATCATCATCCAAAAGGATTGTCTACTCACTTTTTTCCATGTATGAACTGAAATTTGATGATTTGCCGTTAATCCTTGGAAGAACGATCATGCTTCTTTCACTTGCTAGTTGCTATATTTCTGACTTAGAACTTTCCATGTGTTGATTAACAGTTGATGCTGAGCATGAGTATATTATGTTTACATTATTTAATGTTCTTTCAACTTGAGTTTAATGATTTATTTGAGAGTGAATACTCTGCCTTCTATTTTACACCAATGAGAAATTTGTCATCCATTACGTAACTGTGTTCATGACTTGTTCCATTCAATGGTTTGAATGTAGCAATGGAACATAACTGATTGAGTTTCAAAACGGTCTACGAGTTTGTAAATGTATGACAAAAATTCATTCATTTATTAAGTCAAATTATTTTTTAATGTCTTTAGCAGTTTAAGTGTCGCAAGCTTTTATACAAAGCTCAGTCAGTCGATCTTTGACTGTGCAATTTATTGTTAAAATTATAGCAAAATTTCACAAAAACTTTAAATTGTCATTTGATTAGGAATTTATGGCACTATTTGATCCGGCCGGGGTTAAGCCGACCCGGTCGGGAGTTGACCCGGATCGATAAATAGCCCGGTCGGGCAAAGACAGTCGGGCGTGCTAGGTGTCAACCTAGCTTGATGGATCAAAGTTCGAGGTCACACAGATTTGATTCGGTCGGTGGTAGCCGATTGAATGTCCCCGGTCGACAGATCCGACCGGGAGGGTTCAGTCGGGCGGACGGAAAAGCACGTGCTTGACTGTTAGATGTATATACTAAAAGACTTACTTCTTTTTATATATGAGATCATCTATTTTTGAAAAGAGAATCACAACAACATTAGATGCTTGTTTATATTAGTGCATGCATAAAAATCTTTTATTTTATATTGTAGATAACATGGTGTGTAGTGACACACGGAAGATCATGTTATCACTCCCTTGCCTAGTATAAGTAGAGGCTCACAACCAAGATGGAATTGGATAAACCATCGGGATAATTATAGTGTAATTAGGTATTGTTGGTTTTGACCATAGAATTATACTAGTGTACTTTGTGTGCATTGAGCAGGACCAAAATCAGAGATAATTCAATTTGTACTGACTTGATAATTGGATTGGATCTCAGATTTTATTATGGAGTATGATCCCTAAATCCCAATATAATAACGGGCACATATGATTAATTATTATTTCTTTGATTTACCAATGGGCGAGATCTATTTTGTTAGATCGATAGACCCGGTAAGTTGGAAAATAATATTAATTATATGGTGTGTTGTTGATTATTGACGAAATCCGTGTCCTGGTGAGTCGGGATGATGAGACCCCCTTGATGAGCTCAAAAGGTTCATCATGTTAAACCTTGCAGGTGGATTTGATCTGACATGATGATAAGGTTGAGTGGTACTAATCAAAGATCCAGAAGTTAATTAATTTAATTTGTCAGTAAATTAAATTAATTGACGAGCATTCAATATCTTAAACACGGGGGATGGACGACTCATAATTAGTGGAGCCCATATGAAAATATGGGGTTGGTGAGGAAGTTCAATTAAGATCCTTTAGTGGAATGAATCTTAATTAATGGATCGGGTTTAGATCCATTAGTGGGCCAAGATCCAACTCCTCTTAGTCCCTACCTTAGCCCTATATATACCCATGAGATCATGAAACCAAGGAGAATAATCCAAGAGTTGACACCCTAGGCCTCTCTCCTCTCTTCTCTCTCTCCTCTCCTCTCCTCCCTTAGGGTTTCGGCCGGTGCATAGAAGAGGAGGACTTCTTTGTTAGGATGTATACTAAAAGCCTTATTTTTTGTTAGAATACATTTACATTTTAAAGAGAATCACAAAATCACACGGTGCATATTTATATTAGTATATGCACAACATGTCTCATACTTGACATTGTAAATAACATGGTGTATGGTGTTGCACAGAAGATCATGTTATCAAGTTCCTTGCAGAAGTATAAGAAAGAGGCTCACAACTGAGATGGAGTTGGACAAACCATCGGAATAGTTGTAGTGTAATTAGGTGTGGTTTGTCTTAACCATAGAATTGCACTAATGCACTTTGTGTGCATTGAGTAAGACCAAAAGAGAGGTTATCCAATTTTATACTGACTTCATAAATTGGATTAGACCTCGGATTATATTATGGAGTACGATCTCTTAATCCTGAAATAATGACGAGCACACATAATTATTTATTATTTCTTTGACTTACCAATGGGCGAGATTTATTCTGTTAAATTGATAGGCCCGGTAAATTGAGAAATAATATTAATTATATGGTGTGCCGTTGATTAATGACGAAATCCGTGTCCTGGTGAGTCGGGATGATGATGCCCCCTTGATGAGCTCAAAATGATCGTCATGTCAAATCTTGCAAGTGGACTAAGGTCCGACTTGATGAAAAGGTTGAGTGGGTTAATCAAAGATCAAGAGGATAATTAATTTAATTGTCAGTAAATTCAATTAATTATCGGACATTCGATATCTTAAACACGGGGAGATTGACGACTCATAATAGGTGGAGCCCATATGAAAATATAGGGGTTGGTGAGGAAGTTCAATGAGATCCTTTAGTGGAATGGATCTCCATTAATGGATCAGGTTTAGATCCATTAGCGGGCCAATAACCAACTTCCCCTCATGGTCTCTATCTTAGCCCTATAAATACCCCATGGGAGTCATGATACAAGAAATTAATCCACAATTAATCCAATTAATCACCAAAAGCCAAAAACCCAAAAACCCTCTTCCACCTTCTCTCTCTTAGGGTTGCGGTAGCCCTCTTGGAGGTCGGCGGCAACAAAGAGAAGAAGGGGAAGGAGGAGGCCTGTTCTCCAGTGCTTTCTTCTTCCACTCCTCTCCCTTTTGGCCAGAGCAATCTCTGAGATAACAGGAGCCGGCGGAGCAAAAGAGAAAGGCAGCTGTTGGTGGTGTTTTTGTCGCTGGAACAAGGAAGAAGAAGGAGGAGATCTTGGGCTTGGTTTTTTCCATCATCTTCCTCTTTCATCACTTCCATTCAAGTGGTTGGTGTCATCTTCAAGGGAAGAACAGGTTACAGCTGAAAATGGAGGTGGTAGGCGGGCGGAATCAAGGGATTCTCCTTGATTGGTCGCCGGCGGCTTGGAGGAGGAAGAGGGTGGTGGCTGCGGGTGTGTATAGGAGGAAAAGGAGATTTGTTCTCCTTTTTCTTCCTCTTCTTCATCTTCCTTACCTTCCTCTCGGAGCTATCTTGCGGCCGGTCGGACCTTGGAGCTTGAGGCGGCCGGCGGCGCAAGGAGGAGAGGTGGAAAGGTCGGCGGCGCAAGCTAACCCTAGCTTGCTATGGTTTGTGTTGGTGATTGGAAGAAGCTTGAAGAAAGGTGGTTAATTCAAGGCCTTCAGTGACTCCATGTCTTGGTAGCTCGTCGCCCACACGACGTCCAGGAGGGGAGGGTCATAAGGTAGAAGACCGCGAGGTAAACGGCGAGGTTTATCTCTCCCGAGCTCCATCTTTGTTTTTCATGTTATTATTTCATGCTTGATTTAATTGCACGTTGATAATTAATTATCATAGATTAATTAATTGTTAATTAATTTGATAATTAATTTATGTCATGGACCCCGAAGATAAACACAAAAATCAACGATCCATTCGTCGTTTATTCCGCAGTTAATTAATCCGGAAAGTTACAAGGCCTTAACCTTGGTTTTGGCTAAATTGTGACACGGATTAATTAACACGACGACGAGACGGTCGTTTGGGAGACGGGTCTCTATTCAGATTAAATTTTTAATCCGTAGACATAGAGGTCTCTCAGATTCGACCCCGTGGTTGCTTGTGAAACTGCCAAGCCATACCCAACATTCTTCTCCTAGGTTCTTCTTCTCTTCTCCACCAACTCTCGGCTGGGACTCACAGAGACAAGGAAGAGTGTTTCTCTTCCTTTTGTGGTGCTCAGCGGCGGTGGAGAAGCAGTCGACGGCCGATGGGAGGCAGCGCAAGCAAGCTTGCGGCGGCGCCGCAAGGTTGAAGGAAGGGGAGTGTCTCGGCCTGTTTGGGTGATTCTCTCCTTCATCTTCTTCTCCTTCCTCTCGAGGTCTGTAACTGGTCCGACGGCGCTTGAGCAGCTCCGGTGGTCGGCGACGCAAGGGAAGAGGAAGACAAAGCTGGCGCAAAGGGTTTCTTGTTTCGGCTAGGGCAAGAAGAAGAGCTCGGTTGGAACACCTTGGTGATCTCGGTTCTCGGTAGATCGTTGCCCACACGACGTCCGGGAGGGAAGGGACATAAGGTAGAAGGCTATGAGGTAAAGGGAAGGTATAATTCTCTCCCTTAGCTCCTTTTGTTCCTTTGGTGCCTTATTGATCAGCTTCGTCATTTCATGTGAATTAGTTAATTATTTTGATTTTGTATCATAACTAATAATTAATTAATTGGACCCCGACCATAAACACAAGAACCGACGATCCACTCGTCGTCTCTTCCGCGGTCATTTGGTTAGGAGAATTACAAGGCACGATCTTTGTGATTGGCCAAGTTGTAATTCGTACCGAACAATACGATGACGAGATGGTCGTTGGGAGACGGGTCTCCATTCGGATTAAATTTTAATCCGTAGACATGGAGAGGTCTCTCAAGGACGACCAAATATTCGCTTAGGAAACCCATCAAGCCATACCTAACAAATGGTATCAGAGCTAAGGTTTCCGATTTTGTGTGTTTAAGGATTGGTTAATTTTTGCATTTTCATACATTTTATTTTGCTAGATGATATGTGGATGTGCGTAGGCTAACTTTGTGTTGCAGGCACTGGATTCCAACTTATCATGGCCAAATAATTGATATGTGTGAATGTTTGTGCAATGTGTTGTAAATTAATTAATCCTCGGGGTTGACGAGGCTAGGTAGTATTTAATTTTTGTAATTAAATATGGCACATGTTTAGCCGAGCTTATTATTTTACTTTCGATCTAGATTTCATGTACACTCCTTTGTGGAGTATATGATCGATGATGTAAATAATTAGCTAGTCATTTCGGCTCGAAGATCCCTCAAGGTAGCTTGCGCATAAGGAAGGGAGGAGCGGACGAGGTGACGACACGACTGGAGATGCATTGGAGACCAAGGCCATGAGAAGTTGGAAAATCTAGGATTTTCTATTTTCATTATGTTAGTTATGTGCTTGTCGTGTATGTGTGCTTGTTAAAATTCCTATAACTAAATTACTAAGTGGGAGAGGAACCCTAAGGGTCCCGTGACCTCTATTACAATCCGATAAGTGATGTAAACAAGTCTGCGCGTCGGCTCTAAGTGCCTTCCTACCCATCGGATAGGCTTGTTCTGTGGATCACTGGGTCAGAAAAGACTATAGAAAATTATTGAAGAGCGTGCATACTTTCCCATCGGAAGGCACATAATCAGAAATAATTTTCTTAATGTCGTGTAATGGTAAACACTTAGATGCGAATAATAGTATCCTCCCCATCGGATGTTGGGTGTAAACTCTTGTATGATTTGAGGGTTTCCTAGGCAACCACGGGGTCGAACCTGAGAGATCTCTCTATGTCTACGGATTAAAAATTTAATCCGAATAGAGACCCGTCTCCCGAACGACCATCTCATCGTCGTGTTAATTAATCCAAGTCACAACTTAGCCAAAACCAAGCTTCCAGATTAATTAACCACGGAAAAGATGACGAATGGATCGCCGATTGTTGTGTTTATAATCGGGGTCCATGACAAAAATTAATTGACATATCAATTAACTAATAATTAATCCATGACAATTAATTAACTCATGCAATGAAAACAATAATCAAAACAATAGAACAAGAAAACAAAAGGAGCTAGGGGGAGGTATACCTCGTTTTTTACCTCGCAGTCTTCTACCTTATGACCCTCCCCTCTTGAACGTCGTATGGGTGACGAACTACCAAGACGCGAAGTCACCAAGGCTTGCCAAGATCACCTTTTTCAATCTTCTTCCTCCTTGCTAACAAAAAGTCCTAGCTAGGGTTTTCGGCCAGCCACCTTCTCTCCTCTCCTCCTCACGCCACCGGCCACCTCAAGCTCCAAGGTCTAGCCGGCCACGAGACAACACCGAGAGGAAAGCTAGGAAGATGAAGAAGGGGAAGAAGAAGCCGAGATAACTCCTTCTTCTTCCCAAAAACCCACCGGAAACCCTAACTCCTTCTCCCTCACCGCTGGCGCCAATCAAGGAAGGAAACCCCTGTTTTCCAGCTGCCGGATTCCTCTCCTCGTTGCTCCTTGCTTGTGCATGTAGAGGAGGAGACAATGATGAAGGAAGGAGAAGAGATCAGAGAAGAAGAAGGGAGAAAAACCAAGGGGGCGTTTGGTTTGCTCCATTTTCTATTTTTATTTTTCAGAAAATCACATTTTCTCATTTTCTGGAAAATGACTTTATTTTATTCTCTAGTTTTCCAGAAAACGCTATATCTTTTTCTGGAAAACAAGGCTGGAAAATACAAACCAAACGCGTTTTCCAGAAAATCATATTTTCTACAGAAAATGAAAATGAAAAATAAGCGTACTAAATGCTGCCCAAGTTTTTCTTCCTCCCCATCGCCGACGCCACAAGTCCATGAAACTCGCCGCCGACAACCCTCCTCCCGCTCCTCTGCTCCAAGGCGAGCACCAGGGTGCTCCTCCCTCCCTTGCCGAAGCTTCACGCCCAAGAGATGAATGAAGGATGAGGAGAAGGCTCCTCTTCTTCCTCCTCCTTCTCGCCAACTCAAGGAAGCCCTAGGAGAGAGAATAAGGAAGAGAGAGTTTTGAATTTTTTGATTAATTAAATTAATTCTCAATTAATTCATTTTAAGCCTTGTATCATGACTCTTATGAGATATTTATAAAGCTAAGGTAGGGACCATGATGAGGAGTTAGTTCTTGGCTCACTAATGGATCCAAACCTGATCCATTAATGAAAATCCATTCCACTAAAGGATCTCATTGAACTTCCTCACCAACCCCCATATTTTCATATGAGCTCCACCTATTATGAGTCATCCATCTCCCGGTGTTTAAGATATCGAATGCCCGTTGATTAATTTAAATTACTGACAATTTTAATTAATCGACTTCTGGCTCCTTGACTAGTACCACTCAACCTTATCATCATGTCGGATCAAATCCACCTGCAGGATTTAACATGATGAACCTTATGAGCTCATCAAGGGGGCATCATCATCCCGACTCACCAGGATATGACTTCCGTCAATAATCAACGGCACACCATATAATTAATATTATTTCCCAACTTACTGGGCCTATTGATTTAACAGAATAAATCTCACCCATTAGTAAATCAAAGAAATAAATATTAACTATACGTGCACATTATTATATCAGAATTTAGGGATTGCACTCCATAATAAATCCGAAGTCTAATCCAATTATCAAATCAGTACAAACTGGATAACCTCTGATTTTAGTCCCGCTCAATGCACACAAAGCACAATAGTGTAATTCTATGGTCAAGATAAACCACACCTAATTACACTACAACCATCCCGATGGTTTGTCCAATTCCATCTCGGTTGTGAACCTCTGCTTATACTAGGCAAGGGACTGATAACATGATCTTCCGTGTGTCACCACATACCATGTTATCTACAATGCAAAGTAAAGAATTTTTATGCATATACTAATATAAATACGCATCTAGTGTTGTTGTAATTTTCTTTTCAAAATATAGATGATCTTATATATAAAAAAGAACAAGTCTTTTAGTATACACATCTATCAATCTTGTGCAGATTTAATCAGCTCCTTAACCCACCAGGACTTTTGTCAAGTCTCTACCAACTTGGATTTTTGTCAGGACTCCACCACCTTGGACTTCGACCAGCAGTCAACCTCTCAGACCCAATTGGACTTCCTGCCTGATGTCTAGTCCTTTTGATCCGAAAAAGCAATCCCCCACTTCCTTTGTATGGTGTATAGACTATAACTCTTGTCTATAGTCAACGGTTAGACCTTCTGACAGTTTGAACTCTAATATCAATTGTCAGAATCGAAAGGATTTAGATAGATGTCTCCATAATTATATGATATTATCTACTTTAGACCTAAGTCCTCATGGTTTTGCTCTTGGCTCTATCCAAAAGGTCTCATACCAATAAAGATATCTTGCACTTATAAGCTCATGATCTTTCCCATGTACTTTCAATATAAAAACTATTTTTGTAATCTTACAACCCTAACAAAGAGTAGTTTTTCGAAAAAAAAAGTAAAAATAACGAAAACGTAGAAAGAGGATGGGTAAATGTAAAATAGGCTCATGAAAGGTAAGAAAACGTATGTTAAACGTCACTTTAAAACATGCACAAATTACATGCATAAAACTCATAACTGTAATTTTTGTTTGTTGTCATATACTTGCTCTTATACTTTGTGCTTAATACCCTTTTTAGATTCTTTTTGAGGTTTTTTCACCTCTAGAGTCTTTCCAGAAAGGAGGGATTTTAAATAAGAATCACAAAGTTTTAATCGTGTGTCTTATTAGTGTTCTCATTTTATGTTAAGTTATACTTGCATGATCTTTGTAATCAAAATCTAGTTTGTTCTTGCATGCTCTTTGCGATCAAAATCTAATTAGGTTCTGCAAGTTTTTTGTGCTCAATATATATTACCTTTTGCATGCTTATTGTGTTAAGCATTATAGAAATTTTGCTTCCTAGATTGATATGTGCTCGTACGATCGTTACAAATGTTTCACTTGATCAAATTTGTGTTTAAATTAGTTTCTTTTATTTCGCTGCATACTTTGAATTTTTGTTTAGAATTCATACTATCACTTGTAAAATTCTTAAACATTATTCATCCCCGTCCCGGTGTTGAATTATATCCTATCAATAGGCATGGGTTAAATAAACCTCTTTGTAAAATTTAAATTTTTTTAAAGATTTATAGAATCTCTAATGCATTTCTAAATTTAGATTAAGTGATCATTTCAAGAATAGTACTAGCCTGCTTCAGAAACCAATTGACTCTTTAATCATCAGTCAACTGGGAATATTCTACGAGTCCGATTGATATCATGGTTGAGATATCATGTGTTGATCATCTGTAAGAGCAGTCAAATAGGGATTGTTTATATGTCGACTACTACCTATTGGAGGGCTAAAAATGAGATTTTCAGGTTAGAGAAATGGTCAAAAGACTTGGTATTCATGTCCAATGGGGGATTTTGAATAAAAGTTAAGGGTCATTAAGTATGTATAAGACTAACTTTTGTGACATTATCGGTGCAGCCTTTTAATGTGTGACAAAGGAGGATAGTAGAGAAAAAAAATCTTATATGCCCTTTGTGAGATTCTCCTATTTTGAGACTAGGAGGAACCAGATTTCATATTAGAGGGAGAAGAGAGAAAAGAAAAGGTCTAACTGGGGAACCTTGTTTCTCCTCTAATAGTGATTTTGGAAAATTCCTAGTCCTAGGGGAGATTAACCAAAGTGGGATCCTAGATGTAGGTATTGGTGCATGGTAGTGCATTCAATGTATGTATGAGCATTTTGTTGTTGTGGTTTTCCCAACTTAAATAGATTGTCAAATAATTAGAAAATAAATATTATTAATGCAATCATGCTCCCAAGTGATAAAGTGTGATTTTGCATTTTGATATTTGCATAGAGTTTAAGTTGAGCATTGCCCTATGATTTGTTATGTGGGTTCAAATGTGTAGATACTGCAAGAACACATAGAGCAACTTTGGAGCATTAACCTAGTAGGGCCGGGTTAGCAACTTAATGGCTCATGAGGTCTGTTATGATTATAGAAGAATAGCATTGGACATTAAAGGGATTGTAGTATGAAGAGCATCAAGGTAGCAAGGACTACAGCAGAAGCAAGAGGACTTCAAAAGCAAATGCATAAAGGATGGCATGGGGAGGAGCAAGGGGTTCAAGTCCATCTGAAGGATGTATGGCTTGAAGGAAGAGGGCTTTAAGGTGAAGTCAAGCTATAAGTCTCCATTGAGCTATGAGAATTGAGTGACTTGTGCCCATGGGGGGTGAAGATAGAACTCAAACTTAGATGGGCTCAAACTTAGGCAGTAGACGTCAAAGTTTACTAGTCTACTAGTGTTGAAAATCGATCGATTGATAATTAAGAAACCAATACTCAAATGGATTTGGGATTTAAGGATTTAGTAGTCAACTTAAAGATGCACTTTCCATGGTTAGTGGACTAGTCGACTAGGTTTTCCTAAAAAAATGATTAATAAAATTGAATAACGTCGAATCTCGGACAACCGACTCGACTCCACGAAAATTTCCCACCGACTGCCAGGATAAATCGGAAAGCGCTCGCGATTGATGGTCTAGAAGCCTAACGTCTCAGGATTCGCGTCTCATTTGGAAGAAAAATTCCTATAAAATATGTCATAGTTGAAAATCAAACCGTGAATGTCTGAAATAACAACTAGTTGCCCTTCCACTATACCATAACCCCGGAGGCTATGGTCGACTAGGTCCAAGGAGCTAACAAATAAAATGGTTTATTCATAGTTGAGTCAACTAGGTAAGTCCATTGATGGGATCACTCAATTGTTGGAAGGTTTCCAATCGATTGTTGCTCATGTGAAAAGAAGTTAGGAGTTGTTCTAAGAGACAAAACTTATAACAAAGGATTTGAAGGCTATAACAGGAGGCATGGTTGGAGGTTTGAATACCGAAATAGGATTGGTAAATCATCTATTAGTCATGTCCTCCCATGTAACCTTCTCTCTTGTAATCTTTATTTCTTTGGTGATGGTAAGAAATTTCTCCACTTCCGGTGAATAACCAAGAAGGATAAAGTTAGCAAGCTTTCCAAAAATAATGGAGGTAGAGCCTAGGGCTGCCGAACCACATCAAAAAACAGTCTGTGGCTATATGTGAAAAGGCAAGTCTTGTACATACTGTAGTCATTTATATATATCCAATATGCCGTTACAAGTTATATCAACTAAAACAACCGTGTTTCTGCAGCGTAAATACTACAAAAAGGTGCGTTCAGGCCCTGACCAAAATGCAAGTCAAAATCCCAAAAGAGAGTATATACATCTTCTCATCATTATAAAAAAGCTCTTCCAGTCAGCCATATATATATATATATGTGGTCAGGGCATTACACCTGTTTAACATGAGATAATGATAAAGGCAAGTTACAAGAATTGCAAAGAATAAGAGGTAATGTTCAAACAAAGAAATGATATTGAAACGTCTTGATAGGAAGATGAAAAAATTATCTATCAACAGCAAGTTTTGAAAATTCACTGAAATGTAATTTATTACTAGTTTTGATTATAATGGTGCTTCAAGAAAAACAAACAAACTCTACTAATATGATTTTAGTTGAACAGATGCTTGCACAAGAAACTCACTGCCAAGAAAGAATTTGATCAAACAAAATTACTCCATCTGATGCAAAGTAATTTGGCATGTATTTGATATATATGTGTAAACATTATCAAAATTTGTAACACCCAAATGCAAATGAGCAGTGCTTTCCAACACAACAGAACCATTACATGCCTGAAATGTTGAAACAAAGCTAACACAGCAAAAAGAAAAACAGCAATTCAAGCATTCAGAAATCAGAATACACAAAGGGACTCAAAAGAATCATGAGTTGACATTGCCTTGTGGTGTTCGATGTCGTATTTAACCAATCTGACTGCAGAAACCATAAAAAATGCCTAAACAGGGAGTCACAAAGAAACTAATTAAATATCAAACATGCTCACCTCCATCAACAGACATATTTTCGGATGAATGACTTTTTCAGCAATTGCTTCTGTAATAAACCAGTGCCAGGAAAAACCAATATGTTTGTGGACCTAGCATCTACTTCAAAAACCTCAAGAGGCCTAAAGCCAAAGACATTAATCCAAGTGTCCTTTAATTCAGATATTGCAGGTATAACTAACTTTTCCACATTTAGAGAAGAGAGGGCCTGAACATGAGAATGAGAACAAAATAATGTCAAAGAAAAAGAAAAATCTTAACTAATGGAAATTTCTGAAATAAAAGACTATGCTAAGTTTTTAACTGAACAAAGGGAAAATGAAAAAAACAAAACTAATGCAATAGTCAAACTAGTGCAAAAAATCATGGACAAACCACATTCACAAACACTTGGGTGGAATGTGTGAACTTGTGGAAGGACATTAAATAAAACACTGATGAAATTGTTAGTAACAATGTAACAGCAAATGAACTCAATTTCATACAAAACAACTACAAAGTTGCAAGCTTAAAAATATCATATGCACACCTACAATCTCATTTAACCTTCAGAAGTATCAACAACTTAAACCAATCTAATGGTTGACTAAGCAGTAATCATCTTGTCCATTAGCTATCTTCTTACAAAAGACAAGTCTCAGGGTCATGTAAAAGTTTGGCTCCCCTGCCCATCCGCAAGACTGCAACTAGGATTTTCGTCACCAAATAACTTCACTGCTTGAGGTGGTACTTCATAAATATCTTATGGTGCACCACATTAGCAGCACTTCCCTTTTTATTTCTATCTGGCCATAATTTTTTATTTCTATCTGACCACATTATCTGGCCATAATGCTTGAAATGGTACTTCATGCATTATAGCTTGGCCAGAATTTTTTTGCTCTTGTTTTTCTTCCTATCTATTAGGTCACTCTTTAATTACCTTTCCTTTTTAGCCATGTGGTGCTTTAAAAATATCAGATTGGGAAGGATAGAATGGAATTTATGCAAATTAAGAATTGATTTTTAAATTATGATCGAATTCCTTAATTGCCTATTTTAGGTGTCAAAATTTGATACCTTTTAATTTGTAAAATGGTTTAGGAATTTAGATTAGATTTTTAATTTGGTAGGATTTTATATTTTCAAAGTCATAATCAATTTATTTTCTTATCTCATTTGTTTGATTTATTTTTTTATTTTAATTGTATTTGAGTCACTCCAACTCTTTGTAAGTTGATCATTCTTGGCGCTTTGTATCTATCTCACCATAAACAATTGTTGTATCAAGTGACAATATAGTCAAAATTCCTCCTTAAATTTTGATACTTCCCCATCCACCCCCAATTATTGTTCATGAGCACTCTATTTCTAGATACCTAGATTACTACAAAAAAATGAGCGCACTATTCATCTCTCATCCAACTTTGCCTACTCCTGTACCTTGGCACATCCTTTTCCACACGGTGGCCCCCCTTTCATCCATCGCCTTCACTCTGCCACCCCCAATCCGTCATCATCATCGTTTGCATGCATCCCTGGCAAGCTAAGAGTCAAGACCGAGGAAGCCTTTTCTCGACGCTTGCCCTACGCATCCAATATTTCAAATGACATAGATCCCCAAATCTTCTTTCCTAGCAAAGCCTTATTATTGTTTGTGACCTGATGTCATCCCAACGGATCTATATACCCACCTTCACTAGTATCACCATCCCGCAACCTTATTGGCTCTTTCTAATGTGATCTGTATGTGAGTATCACATACCTCTCCAATAGCACCGCGAAGGGTTGTCCAACACAAATTGACATCCTGAAAAGCAACAACACCGCAACTCTTCATTCCATACTAACCCAATATCCATGCAGCCACCGTCCCATCCTTTTTTTTGTTTATTCTGAGATGACCACAAGCCTCCCATGCCACCTAGCTGCAAGATTCAGAAGTTTGGCCACCTCAAACACAAATATCAATACAACGCTCAGACACTTCTATCAGGAGATAACATCAAATTTAATTTTATTGCAATAAGAAAGAACAAAAAAAAAAATTCTCACAAAGAAAATTGATGGAATTATGTGGTGGACTCCACTTTAAAAAGCAGATAAAAAAAGTACGACGCATTGAAAAAGGTGGATCATAATTATTTAATTTAATCGTCATACAACAATCATAAAAACATATGCATCTTTTTAACTTCCATCTTAGTTTGATTTAATTATCATTAATTTGCAACTTCACATGACAATATATGATGAAAGAAAATAGTCCAACTTCCACAAATTACATGAGCACAATGTTAGGACCGGTAGGAGAGCTATGGGGAGGTGATTAGCTCCGATTTGCTTGTAGATGATTTGTCACCGCAGAAGCTTTCAAGCAATGCTAACACTAAGAATTCACTTGGTATCCACCTCCTTGAGGTGATTAATCCAAGGATCCACTCTTCTCACTCTCTCATACACTATGAAAGATCTCCTTCTTGAGGTGAAGAAACCTGTTACAAGCTTACAAGAAGAAACTACAAGAGAAAGCAAAATAAAATGAAAAATCTTACAAGATTTACAATAATGTGCTCTCTTTGTTTTTTTTTGTTTTCTTCAAGCTTGAGATCGCCTCTAGAACTTTGGAAGTGCAGTAACACTATGTCTCAAAGCTTCTCTTGAAATGGCGTGGAAGGAGGAGAAGTGCCAAAGAGCTGCCGAAGCGGTTCACTTCAAACCTGCATAAAAACCCTAAATACCCGACGCCTAAGGTTTCCTAATCGATTACCCAATCGATTACCACGTCAGACTTAGCCGTTCAACGGCTAGTTTTTGAACCTTAATCGATTCGCCAACCAGCCTTAATCGATTGTTGAATCGATTCAGCACCTTTCTGTGCTCTCGCTCAATACTGTCTTAATCGATCATCCAATCGATTACAGGACCTCTTAATCGATTGATCAATCGATTAAGAGAGAGTTGAATTGATTGCCTAATCGATTCAATCACCTTCTGTTCTCGCACTTCATTTTGTAGGATCGGGTTGGTCCGGCTAGAGGGGGTGAATAGACGGTTAAGAAATAAAACAAGAGGGCACTCGTCTTTAAGAAAAACTTGGTTGCAACTTGGTCGTTGCTTCCAAGACGGTTAACGCTCAATCAGAAAATCTCCTTGTGGCGGAGAAACCTTACAACTGAAGCACACTTAGACTTAAAGAAATTACAGAAAGAATGACTGTACTTGAATCTAAATCTCTAAGCCTATTTATAGGTTGAGTGATATGATCTTGATCGTTGATGCAAGATTGAGTTGGATCTTGATCGTAGATCGAAGATTATCTCAACCAAATTTTGAACTCTAATTAAAAGAGATAAACATTTATCTCTTTTAATCGGCTCTTGCGCTTCACCAACGTTTCGATTATTCTGAAGATAAGTTTTGACTTTTGATCCACGTGTGAAGCTTTAACAAGCTTTGATTAAAAGCTTTTAAAAAAAGCTATAATCGACTTTTAATTAAAAGCTTTAACTTTAAAACGTTTTAATAAAAGCTATAATCGGCTTTTAATTAAAAGCTTTAACTTTAAAACGTTTTAATAAAAGCTATAATCGGCTTTTAATTAAAAGCTTTAATAAAAGCTATAATCGGCTTTTAATTAAAAGCTTTAATTAAAAGATTAAATTAAAAGCTTTTATAAAAGACGTTGCGTCCGTCTTGATCCAAGTCCAAGTCAAAGGTAACTTGACTGTTCGTAAGTAGATCTTCTAGGTGATTTCTGACCAACTGGAATTAGGCTCACCCGAACCCGACTCCAGTCTTTTGCCCCTCGAGCGTCCTTCCTCCCGGCTTCTCGTCCCTCGGACGTCGCGCACGTCCTTCTTGGTCCACCGGCGTACTCTTCCGCAACTTCCGCGTCCCTCGGATTGCACCAAGCCCGTCGGCTCACTTCCCCGTGCAATCCTTCTCGTTCGCTGCGTCTTACGCTCGACTTCCTCCGTACCTAAGTTCCTGCACACTTAGTGTGACGACCCGACTTCTCTTAACTTCCTTAAAACGGACGTCACATTTGCTTAACCTTAACTTTACCTTATCCTTAGCCTTAGGTTACACCTACTTGAGTCCCCTTAACTTGCTCTGAAATTTTTTTTTTCTTCCTTCTCTTTTTTTTTTCAAAAAAGAAACAAAACAACTTTCATTTTATTTGCTTTGCCAGGATTTGACCCCTCAACCTCTTAGTTGCATGACCAGAGCACTAACCAACTACTCTACACAGTTTCTTTTCAATGGCACCAGTCGACTGCTATTATAGCAGTCGACTGGTGTCAGTCGACTGGTATATGGTCAGTCGACTGCCATATCGAACAGAAGGTTCTGTTTGATATAGCAGTCGACTGGTATCTGAGCCAGTCGACTGGCACGCCTGAAAACCTGCAATTTCAGAGCTGATAACCACTTTCAAACATCCACAAATCACATACTATCACTTCACATTAGGATATAACTTCAAATCTATATTCTACCCTAGTTTATTAAGCATATTAGCAACTCAAAACCAATCCCACAACTTGAACTTGAAACTTTGCGGAGTTTAACAAAACTAACAAAACACTTGCATAAATATACTAAACTTTGTCTCTAGGCATAGTTTAAACACACTGATCACTTTCTATGAACCCAAAACCATAACCAAATGTTTCTATAATACTTATTCCCAAAGATCTCTTCCACGGTTCCGCCGCCACTGAACACCAATGCAAGTCCTGTCGCCTCCCAACTTACGCTTTCCCTTTTCCTTTATCTGCAATAGAAGGGAAAATGCATCTAATAAGCACAATGCTTAGTAAGTAAATCCCTACTCACAAAATCATGATGTCAATACTAAACATGCTCATTTCAAAGAATGATTTAAAACTTTACTTACTTCAAAACTTACAACTAAACATGCTTACAACTTGAAACACTTTATCATGCTTGTTAATGTATCAATGTACACAACTAACCATGCTTACTACTTGAACTACTTTATCATGCTTGCATTGTATCAAGGTACACATATAATAATTAAACACTTTCTCAACAAAAAGAAACTACTTGATCATACTTATATACTTGAAAATAGTAATCAACTTTCTCTTTAGGCCTTGACATTGTACCATGGTATCGGTGTACCAATTGCGCGCTTTTCTAATAGGTTGCGAGGTAGCTAGCCACCGCACCCTATTAGAACTTTACTTTCTAACTTTCGATGGGCCTTACATTTGCCCGGTACATGTCTCTTTCTCAAAGTAAAATACTTTTCTTACTTACCATACTTAAACTTATCACTTTACTTATTTTTGCATATATTTTGCATGCTAAAAAAAAAACTTTACTTTTCTCACTTTAACTTTCCATCGAGCACCTTGCGTGCTCCTTAACTCAAATTCACTTTTAGGTCTTTTCATAAGTATGAAAACTCATCATGCTTGGCCTACATACATTCAATACAAACAAATTGAATTTCTAACATGATAAAACATGCAACTTTAATAGCTAAAATATAGAATAGCAAAACTCTCTTAACCATGCTTCTACTTTTCGAAAACTCGGGTTCTACAATGAGAATTTCGAAACGAAACTACTCCTATTGCAGGTGAGCGATTTACTTACTTCGTTCTTGAAGAAAACTCACAAAAAAACAGGGAGAAAACTCCCTAACAAAATCTTTTTTTCTTCCTCCTTGTAAAAAAGCTCCCACCTTTAGCCCTAGGAAGGAACCCTAGATGCTTCTACTCAAGGGAAAGGAGAAAAACGAAGAAGAAGACCCCTTGAATCCCCTGTTTTCGCAACCTCCTCGCCTCTCTTCTTCTCTCGCGCGGCCCCCAACCCTAGTTTGGTTTTCACGCGACTTAAGCGGGGCTTAAATACCTCTTAATGAAAAAACGTAACTACTCTATAACATTATTTCTCTCCATAATTTTCTGTGCTTGATACCCTAGCCCAGTTGGTTGCTTGGCTTCCCTTCCTCCCTGTGGTCGCGGGTTCAATCCTCACCCGACCCCTTAAAGTTGTTTTTTTTTTTAATCATTCCGAAAAATGCTATAATATTCCGAAAAATTCTAGAAAAATTCCTAAAAAAATCCCTAATAATACCAGGAAATTATTGGGTGTTACACTTAGCAGAGGGATTAAAACCAACAGGACCTAACCTAACTTAGTTGATCACATCAACATCAACCGGGGCACCAACAATCTCCCCCTTTTTGATGTGCATCAACTCAAGTTTAGTTAGGGATAAACAACAAACAAAAAAAAATATTGTAACAGTATTAAACATAAAAAAATTTTTGCAATCATATACATAACCTCCCCTTGAACATAAACTACTCTCCCCCTTTGATCACAGCAAAATGGGACAAAAAAAATAGGGAAAGAAACTAGGGAAAGGAAAAATATTAATATCAAACAACTTTTGATTTAGTAATTCGAAATTTAATGTTTAAAATTCTAAAATTGAAAATTTGACAGATTCAACATTTGATGTAAAGATTCTAAAAATTTGGATCCGGTCAAAATATCCTTTTATCGATTTTTTTTTTAAATAAAAATCGGATTTTAGTAAAATATTTACAGAAAATTGAAATATCAATTAAAAAATCTGAAATATTTTGTATACAACGATGATAGGTATATGGGGTTGTACAAAAAATTTTTAATCTTAAATTCGATCAACAAGTCTAAAAATAAATTAAAACCCAACAGAATAGAATTTTTGAAGAAAAAATATTTAAAAATTCAAAATTGCTTCAAATATTCGAATAAAAATTTTATTAAATTCTTTTAATTATATCTAAATCATGGAAAAATCAGATCTGAGAAAATAACTTTGTTTTCTATTTTTAATATTTAAGACTCGAATTTTGAACATAAAATCATGAAAATTCGAAACGTGTTAAAAAAAATCTGAAAAAAATTCTTCGTAGATAGACAACAAGATTATGCATTTAGAAAAGTTAGAGATATAATCTTTATTTAGTAACCATTAATCAAACTAAATTTCCTAATAAAAAAATGTCAGATAATTAAGCGCATATGTAATAGAAAGAAAAATAATCAACTTAAAATAGACTTTGGAACCCAAAATAAGTTCCTATCTACAGGGTTAATTAAAAATCTAGGAGGAATATAGTTCTTGGTCACTTTTCTAAGTTGACCCCTGTGATTTTTAACATACCAATTCAGATTTTCAGGATAAAAATTCTTTTTAGTTCTTAAACATGCAATATCATTTTCTAATTTTTTTACTAAATTTTTTAAATTTTCATTCTCTATTTTCAGTTGGTCAGATAGATCAGATGAGCATTGAGTGACTAATTTTTCTTTTAATTCAGAGTTTGCTATTTCTAATTTATTCATCGACTTTAGCATAGATTTTAGTATAGAGTAAATTCGAGCAGGTGGAAGTAGGCATACCTCACTTACCGGGTCAGTTTCGAAGTTAGGGATTTCCCCTTCGTTGCTACTTTCTTCCGAGGTACTTTCTTCATCTTCATCTTGGTGACTTGCCATCAGTGCAAGTCCAACGAATTCTTCGGCTTCCGATTCATCTAACGAAATCTCGCCCCAGGTAGCTTTTAGTGCCTTTTTCTTCTTTAGCTGGTTCTTGAGTTTGGGGCACTGATCTTTCAGGTGTCCCTCCTCGTTGCAGTTGTAACATCGGATCGTGCGTTTCTTCTTTCTCTGCACCTTTTTAGAGCGATTAGTATTAATGAATTTACACAACTTTCTTACCGCTAGTGCTGTTTCTTCATCGTCTGCTGAAGATTCTTCGTCGAGTTGGATCTTCCTTGTGTTCAGTGCGACGTTGTCTGCTTTTCTGTTCTTTTCTACAAAACGAGATTCATGAAGTTCTAGAATAGAAAATAACTGTTCTAACGTACTTACCTCTAAATCTTTTGAAATATAATATGCGTCGATTATCGAGGTCCATTCCGGGGTTCTCGGAAATGCGTTTAGCACATACCTTTGTGCATCGCGGTTGGTCACCGTTTCTCCGAGATTTTCGAGGCTTGTGATTAGTTCTTTTACCTTAGCATGCAATCTCGCAACAGATTTTCCATCTTCTATCCGGAGATTTGTTAGTCGGCTTCGAAGAACATCTCGTCGCGCCAGCTTTGCCTCCGAGGTGCCTTCGTGCAGTTCGAGAAACTTTTCCCAAAGTTCCTTCGCCGATTCGTACTTACCGATCCGGTTGACATCTTGCTCTGGGAGGACGGTCAGCAGATGGAATTCTGCCTTTCCGTTAGCAACTGCGTCTACTTGCTCCTACTTATTCCAGGAGTCAGGATCCTTGATCTTTCCTTCATTATCTTTTGGAGCTGCATAGCCATTTTTCATAATAATTAATAACTCATAATCAGTAACAAAAAATACCTGCATCTTCCGTTTCCATGCCGCGAACTCCCCCTCAAATTTAGGCGGGTATATTGCTGGTCCAACCATCTTAAAATTTGCTGCAGTTGGCGGTTAGTCCTTCTGCGGCGACCTGGCTCTGATACCACTTGTAGGATCGGGTTGGTCCGACTAGAGGGGGTGAATAGACGGTTAAGAAATAAAACAAGAGGGCACTCGTCTTTAAGAAAAACTTGGTTGCAACTTGGTCGTTGCTTCCAAGACGGTTAACGCTCAATCAGAAAATCTCCTTGTGGCGGAGAAACCTTACAACTGAAGCACACTTAGACTTAAAGAAATTACAGAAAGAATGACTGTACTTGAATCTAAATCTCTAAGCCTATTTATAGGTTGAGTGATATGATCTTGATCGTTGATGCAAGATTGAGTTGGATCTTGATCGTAGATCTAAGATTATCTCAACCAAATTTTGAACTCTAATTAAAAGAGATAAACATTTATCGCTTTTAATCGGCTCTTGCGCTTCACCAACGTTTCGATTATTCTGAAGATAAGTTTTGACTTTTGATCCACGTGTGAAGCTTTAACAAGCTTTGATTAAAAGCTTTTAAAAAAAGCTATAATCGGCTTTTAATTAAAAGCTTTAACAAGCTTTAATTAAAAGCTTTAAAACGTTTTAATAAAACTATAATCGGCTTTTAATTAAAAGCATTAATAAAAGCTATAATCGGCTTTTAATTAAAAGCTTTAATTAAAAGATTAAATTAAAAGCTTTTATAAAAGACGTTGCGCCCGTCTTGATCCAAGTCCAAGTCAAAGGTAACTTGACTGTTCGTAAGTAGATCTTCTAGGTGATTTCTGACCAACTGGAATTAGGCTCACCCGAACCCGACTCCAGTCTTTTGCCCCTCGAGCGTCCTTCCTCCCGGCTTCTCGTCCCTCGGACGTCGCGCACGTCCTTCTTGGTCCACCGGCGTACTCTTCCGCAACTTCCGCGTCCCTCGGATTGCACCAAGCCCGTCGGCTCACTTCCCCGTGCAATCCTTCTCGTTCGCTGCGTCTTACGCTCGACTTCCTCCGTACCTAAGTTCCTGCACACTTAGCAGAGAGATTAAAACCAACAGGACCTAACCTAACTTAGTTGATCACATCAACATCAACCGGGGCACCAACACATTTCTCCCAATCGATTACCCAATCGATTCACATCTTCCTCAATCGATCACCCAATCGATCAAGAAAGCTTCTGTTCGCGAGAAATCAAACCCTAATCGATTGCCCAATCGATTAAGTCCAACCCTAACTTGTGTGCACAAGTCTAAGGTTCCCTACCAAGTGTCCGGTCAACCCCTTTGACCAACCTGGATTTCTTCTGCCCAGCTCTCAGCTAGGACTTAACCTGATTCCCAACCAGGTTTGCCTAACCCTCGAGTTAGGTCTAGTCTCTCGGTAGACTTCCACCTTGCCAGCGTGCGATCTCCCTGGTTCACCTGGACTTCACCTAGTCCCACTAGGTCTTTTCCCGTGCCAGCGTGCGATCTCCCCGATCCACCTGGAGTTCACCCAGTCCCACTAGGTCTTGCCTAGTCCCACTAGGTCTTTTCCAGTCAAGTCTCCAGTCAACCTTGACCCACTTGACTCACACGATATTCAAACATCATTATCAAACATCGAAACATCCAACCTTAAGCTTACCAAGCATACTAGACATAAGCTCACCCGAGCCTAGTCAAACTAGGTCAACCCAGACCTAACCAAGATTGCACCAACACACAAGAGATAGAGATTTCACAAATGAGAAACATTAACAAAATTACCATCTAGATGACAAACTTAGATTCATAAAAATTGAAACTCTTTACGGACTTTTAAATCAAGGAATATCATATACACAAATTCATAATTGTCCCTATGCCTAGAGAATCCTCAAATTACATTCTTAAAAATAATAGTCATTATAAACGTATAAATAGTTAAAACAAATGTTCTATTTTTTTATTTTGATGCATTTCTTGATTGTTAAGAGATTACCTTTATTGAACGGGTACAATTTGCCAAATTTGCATTAAATGAATCCACTAAAAATATTGATAACTTGTCCATACTATTAGTGACTAAGACATACAGAAATCTTATACCTTGACACCTAAAAAAGGCAATTACCAAAATAAACTACAATTTAAATTTTAAAAGATAAATCAATTCCTACAATTTGCACCATTTAAAAGATATTTCTAAAGATAATAAATACTTTATACTTTGTAAAGGACAAAACTCAAGTGATACTATTATTACACATTCAAAAAATTATCCTACTTGAAGATGAGCATACCTCATTTGGTCTTCTTAGTGAGGTCAGTGGGGGAGAATAATGTGAATTAAGAATTGATTCATCTCTTTTGTGTCAAAGATAGATATTTTTTTATTTGGTAAGGATGTCTTCTATTTTGTGCAAAATTTTAAATTATTTTTTTAGTTTAGTTGAATTTTATATTTTGGAAATCATAATTAATTTATTTCTTAAGTTATGGAATGAAATTAGATGAGTATTTTTATCCATTTATTTAATTTTATTTTTCAATTTTAGTAATATTTTAGTATCTGAAAAAGTTCTTAACTTTGCATTTGTAATTTATCATTCTTTCAATTATATTTTTATTCAATAAAATTGATCATGTTTGGAAGAATGGTACATTGTGTTTATCACCCTCTTGATGTTGCATCAAGAATGATAGTGTGAATGTCCCCATGGGATGGACTCAGGGTTAATGCATAGATATTGCCACAATGAGGCCTAGGGGTCAAAACTTGACAAAGCCAGTGTGTCCGCCCTCCCCACGAATTAGCCACAACATCCGGGCTAGTAGTCCCCGTGATTTACCTCCTCCGTATTGGCCCTAGGACGAGTTGGCGGGGGCGCTGAGGACGAGCGAATCACCTTTTGTCACTAAGAATGATAGTGTGAAATGGAGCACGAGTAAGGAATTCTAAATACGACTAAGGAATTTTGAATATTCTAAATCACACAGATTCTTCCATGTTTTCTCCATTTCCAATGGGATCTTAAACAACCATGGACAATAGAATGGAGCAGAAATGCAATTTATATTCACTCCACTTTATGATGATACTTGGATTTTTTTTTTAGGGAATCGTTTGTTTATCTCAAATGAACATAATATGCTTGTCTATTGATCACACCGTTATAATGAATGGAAAGACAAACTTAGAAGCAATTGCAAAGAAAAAAAAACAAAAGGTATTGAGAATATGCATAGGGAAATTTCATAGAAGCCAAAAGTAAGGGGAAAAAATAGGAAAAACAATAATTCAGATAAAATTTCCCTTATTCTCAAAGAAAATAAAAACAGATGTTTAAGTTCATAATTACTAATGTATCACAGATATAAATAACTAAATAAAGTGCATAATAAATTTACTTTTCGTTCTCAAGATGTATAAGAATTTAAAATGCAATGAAAATAATACGAATAAAAAAATCTGCAGTTATGTTGAAGTAGAATATTTTTCAAGCTATCAGAAAATCAAATTTATATAGGCAGAAAATCAAAACAACACCCTTCTTTATTTATATCATCAAAAGGGCATCTCTCTTTTAAAAATTAACAGAATAACACTTCACTTATATTTTTCTGCCTAAAATACTCCTCTACTCTCTATCTTAGCGTTGCTTTATACAAAACATCACCATTAAAGCTCTTTGTACGTACAAAACATCACCATTAAAGCTACTTTATACAAAGTAGTTCCCAGGGTATTTTTTTATTCTGTGTATTTTTTGTTTCCTTTCTTTTTCCCCTTTTTCCTTTTGTTTTATTTTTTTCTTTTTTTCTTAGCTATTAAAAAATAGAAAAAATAAATTTTTTATTTAGATTTTTGTTCTATTTTCTTTTTTTTTTCTTTTTTTACCTCTTCTTTCTTTTTCTTTTTTCTATTAAAAAAATAGAAAAAACAATAAAGTCTTATCCCAATAAATAGGATGTTGGATCATCCTACATTATTGAGATATATTTTCAACTACATCATCTATATTTAAATAAATTTTATTTTATTTTATCATTGCTAACCAAATCTTTTTTGATCTTATGAATGTGCATATGTCCTAATTTCATATTGCTTAATCGGAGTATTTATTGGTAGTCTAAGTACATATCCATGCTATCTTAAACATGTCTCTAATAATTTCCCTCAATAGGCACAACCCCAACTTTCTCAATAATGTTCTCATTTTTTATCTTATCATTCCTCGTATATCCGCACATCCACTTTAACATCCTCATCTCTGCAACTTTCATTTTATATTCGTATGCTCGAGTCATAGCCCAACATTCATTTCAAACAACTTAGCATATCTACCTGTCGTTTTTTAGAACTTCATTTAAATTTTTGAGGTACTTACAATCATAAAAAAAACATTTGTCATTCTCCTCAATTTCAATATTTTATGTAAGATATCTCTCTCGGCCATAATGTCCTTTTACGAAAATGATCTTAAATACTTAAAGCTCTCAGTTATAGGTAACTTGTCATCTCTTATTTTACTAAACATAAATTCTACATATTTTATTTTTACTCTACTAAACCTAAAACTATTCACTTAAAGTGTTTCCCATAAAGATTTAAATTTAGCATTTACTCTTTCACGTATTTTATCTACCTAAACAATATCATTTCCAAACAACATGCATCATGATAATGCATCTTGGATATGTCAAGTGAGTGTATCCATGATTAGGATAACAAGATAGAGACTTAAAATTGAGTCCTATTTTTATAGAAAATACTTTGTTTAATCCAAGTCATCACTTTTGTCATTACATTTTTATGCATATCCTTAATTATTTCAATATATACAACACTAACACCTTTTTCTAGAATTCTCCACATAATTTCCCTTAGGATTTTATCATAAGCTTTTAATTGGTCGGTGAATATCATGTGTAATTTTTGTTTCTTTTCCCAATGTTTTTTAATTAGTTTTCTGAAAAAATATATAGCTTCTATTGTCAATTTTCAGACATGAATCCAATTTGATTATCATGAATCCTTCCTAATCTTTTTGTATCACTCTCTCCTAAATTAAGTGGTATGACTCATCAGCTTAATGCTCCTATAATTCATATAATTTTATACGTCTCCTTTATTTTTATATAGGAGACTAGAATATTTACACTAATCGACATTTTTTTTCATTTTCAATATCAGTTTGAATAACTTCATAAGTCATTCAAAGCCCTCCTTCCCTAGACACTTCTATACCTCTATCAAAATATCCTGTCTAACCATTTTTTATTTTGTATTTCATTTAACGTCTATTCTACTTCGAAAATTTGAATTCTACAATAAAATTTTAAATTTTTACACTCTTATGGTCTACTTAAATTACCTAAGTTTATCACCTAAATGTTCATTAAAATATTGATGAAAATACTTTAGCTCTTTTATTTATTCATCACTCATTAGTATCCTACATTCATCTTTAATGCATTTTATTTGATAAGATCTCTTGTTTTCCTCTCTCTTGCTTTAGTTATTCTATAAATGTCTCTTTCCCTTTTGTATCCAACTATCGATATAAGCATTGGAAAGTTTCATTCTTAGTTTACTCACTACTTTTTTTAATCTCTTTCTTAGCTATTACATACTTTTTTTCAATTTTCTTCACCTTTACATGAATATAATAACTTGTAAACTATTTGTTTTCTTTCATATATTTTCTCGTTCAACCACCAAAATTCTTTACTTAGTAGTGGTGCACATCCTTTTAACTCACCAAGTCCGCTCTTGGTCATCATTTTCAAATTTAATGTCATCGTTAGCCATATCATATTTGAGTCGCCATGCATTCCTCCTAATATTTGTGCTCCTACCATCTCTTAAAATATACTTTATTTTTTGTCCTTTAACTTTCATCACCTAATTCTAAGAGTCAGTGCACATTTACCTGTTATTGATGGTATGTTTAAAACGCATATCTAACCCTACTGACCTATATTAGGTAATTAAGTTTTATGTAAGGATGACCTTGTAATTTTTATAAATCTTTTTATTTTCTTCCAAGTTAATTTGTCCTTATTGTGTGGGATCGATGGCGTCGATAGAAGAGGGTGAATATTGACTGACGTTCGTTTCGGAATTTCGTCTTCTCGTCGTTCGTTCGTCAACTTAATATCAAAGTCGTTAGTAGCACAGCAGAATAATAAACGTAAAAACGACAAAACAGTAGACACGCGGGATTTTGTTAACCTGATTCTCAACCCCCCAGGGTCAGTACGTCCAAGACCTATGTACTCGGCGTGAGTCCACTAATGGTCTCCTTTTCGGAATTTCCGGAGGCGGAGAAAACTCATCTTACAGTTTGAGAGATACAAGCAAAAGTAAATGAAAATTAAGTACAGCTTGTAATAATAAAAACAAACCAAAGAAACAAGATTCCGGCCAATCCGGAAGCCCGAAGCGCAGCACACTTCTTCCTAGAGCCTCCTTGGTCGTAGAGTTTCGTTGTAACGCTTTTCTTTCGCAGTCGGAGAGTAGTAAGATGATGAAACTGATGATCTGAAACCACAGCTCGAATCCCTTTATATATGAGTCACTCGGGCGCCCGAGTGCCTATAGAGGCGCCCTCTATGTGATCCAATCTGATCTAATCGACGAACAAGGCACGCGGAGATAAGAGTAGTGTTGAGGGCACCCTCAACAACCTTGAGGGCGCCCGGGTTCAATAGGGGCGTCTGGATGCCCCTGACCCAGGTTTTGTTCACTTGCGTTTGCTCTCCCATCTTGCCTCCAGCTCCAGGTTCCTACATGACAAACAAACACAAGACAAACAAACAATCCTACCCCTTAGTTCTGTAAATCTATATGACCTACTAGGCTTTTGCTTGGAGTCAACTCTCCAAGACTTTACTACCTAAAGTCAACGCCTTAGGACTTCCCAATGACTAGTTTCACTCACTAGGACTTTATTTTGCCTAGCTTCACTCATCAGGACTTTTACCCAGCTTTACTCACCAAGATTTCGTGGTCGACCCTCGACCAGGTCTTCGTGCCCAATTCCTCGAACCAAGACTTCGGTGCCCAACCCTCGGCAAGGTCTTCGTGCCCAATTCCCCGAACTAGGACTTCGTGCCCAGCTTCACTCACCAGATTTTAGGTGCCTTGACAAGGATTTCTTTGCTAGTCATCTGATCGTGACTAGACTTCTTTATACCAAACATCAGGTCCTATTTGGCTTAGTCCTTGATCTAATCAACCAGATCTAGGTATATTGTTAAACATCGAAACACTAGAGGTTGACTGTTCTTGTCTGATGCTTTTTGCACCAACATATTATTCCCACTTTTAAACATAACCAAATTCTCTCTTTTCTTGAAACACATTGGGTATTCTAATTTCATTTGCTATCGCAAAATCTAATATAAGTTTTGCTTCTTTTCTTATTCCAAAACCATAATGCCCTATCATATTTTTCGTTTCTTGTTCATTTAGATCTCCTATTAAAATCATCTCATTTAGCGGAATTTTTTCTGCTACCTCATCTAGTTCTACTCAAAACCTATATTTGGTGTCCTCATCTAATCTTACTTGAGATGCATATATGCAAACTATATGAATACTTTCTTCTCCATCACTATCTTGAGAGTTATAATCTTATCCCTTTTCCAACTACTTTTGTTACTTCATTCTTCAACAACTATCTAAAACAATACCTGCTTCATTTTTTATTTTACTTTTTTAATGTAATATAACTTAAAACTTGAGTTCTCCATCATATTTATCTTCTTTTCTGCTCATTTTGGATCTTGTAAACATAAAATTTTTGTTTCCTAATCCACTACCTCCATTGTTTTACTAGTGAGCATTCCAATTCTAAATTTAAAACACTTTGCATTTATATAATGTTTGTTTTTATCTCATCTATGATACAAAAACTCTTGTATATTTAATATTGGGGCACGTACTATTCAAGTCCTAAACTAGATACTAAATAGGCGATTTTGATATCAAACTTTTGAAAAGACTTTTATAGTCCCAAAGTTGAGCATTTACCTTTTTTTTAGTCTCAAATTTTAAAAGTAACAATTTTAATACCATGTAATGGGAGGTGCCTCAAGTCTTTTTTTTTTTAAAAAAATTGTGATTGAACACTATAACCCAATTGGGAAGGTGAATCCTAGGGGTTTTCGATTTTTAATTTTTTTTAGCTTGAACACTATAACCTAATTGGTATTAGAATTGCCAATTTAGTATCAAATTTGATACCCAAAATGCATTTTCCTCATTTAATATTACACTCAAATTCTCATTGAGATGTAGCAATCCTCGCCAAGACGTTGCAATTCCTACAACATGTTCTTTCGGGAAATAACATAACATTCGATAGATTCATTCACAAAACATTCACATTTTCAAGACTTAGGATTAGCATTGGTTGTCTTAAAAAATAACTAAAACGGGAGAAAAGAAAAATCACATTGGAGCTATTTTGCAAAGTAGCTCCCGAGTTGTTTTGGTCAAAGCAACTCCAAGGGAGTGGTGTTATTTTGTACAAAACAACTCCAAGATGTAACACAGATGGTATTTTAGGCAAAAAATATAAGTAGGGTTTTGTCTTGATAATTTTTAAAAGAGGTCTTTTTTTGATGATATGCATAAAGAAAGGCACTCTTTTGATTTTCTATCATCTATATATTCATATAATCAAATACTCTTCCTTGATGTGTGTGTGTATATATAATCTAAATACAACAAATGAATAGATGAGATGATATTATTGTCATAAGTAGGATTTGGACTTGAGGCTTCCACTTTCTATAAAGTTGATTAACTAATCATTTTGTTAACTATATGGTATTAGAAAGAGAATATATATATATATATATAGTCAAGATTTAAGCCGACTCTACCTAGTGGGATAAGACTTGTTGTTGGTTGTTATATAGTTAAGATTTACATGAATTTATAGTAGGATTCAGAATCAAAAGAATGGAACAATATAAAGTCCCATTTACTTTGTTTTTCTATAAAAGATTGCTAGAGAAAGCACTTACGGATTCAATTCCACTAAGAAGACGACGACACATCCCTTGGCGTCTGTACATGTTTCTGGTCCCAATAAAAGGCATTTCTGCAAGTCTGGTTCCATGAATTCTGTTTGACACCATAAAATTTACAAAACTCAATATCATGGTTTAAGCAAATAGGATATGCAAAAAGGAATCCGAGTTCTAATGTTACCTTTAATTATTCAAAGAAAACTTACCCTTTTGATTGCAATTTAACTTAATATTGTTTGCAAATACTAGCTTTGCTATCATGGTAAGATCAAATATCAGTGCATCAATTACTATGGTGATTATCCATAGTAGGTCGTTCGGTTTACCAACATTGCCCAACTAGGTCATAATCATATAATCTAGGTAAGCATGGAATTTGACTTGTCAGGTTTCGTCCACCAATAAACCTAAACAAACTACCAGCGACTAATGTGCCTTAATCACACTTTTTTGACATATTAGCTGAATGAATCAAACCCAACCAAGCATCAAGAAAAAATGAAGGACCAAAAATAAGAAAGAAAACTATAGGAATGGCAAGGGTTAATTGCAATACTAAATCCCATGGGGCAATAACAGCAAACTATTAGGTTGACAACATTCATTATAATAGCTATTAACCAACATTATTGTCAATATAGTAACCGTCAGAGGGAGAAGGCCAGATAGACAGCACTTGTGAAAAGTAATTATAAAAAAAACGTGGTTGTAAATGGATAATAATAACAAGAGAATTAATTGATCAGATGAAGGGGAATGAAGAGCATGGGAAGGGAAGAAAAGGGGAAAAACTACTCTGTTTGGAGATGGGAAATGTAGTTTACAGTAATTTAAAACATGATTGTAAAAATTATCCAATGTCAATATGAAAGGCCAGTCCAATCATTGGAAGAAGTTGGGTATGTCATGAAGATCTAAAACATAGATAAATAAATAAATAAATAACACAGTAAATTGAAAAAAAAAAATAGGGATTCAAAGAAGTTTATGTAGCAATAAGTTAAATTTTACAGAATGTTGACATTTTGTCAAATTCAGAACAAAAATGGATGAATCAGTTAAAATTTGGTTGAACTGATTTGAAAAATCAACAATATAACCAACTTCTCAAGGATCCCAGCTTGAATCCTAGCGAACTCACATGGCAAAATGAGAGACTCGTCACTCAATTGAATCTCAGCTTGAATTTCTCAACTTTTTTGCAGCTCCAGATTTGCTCAAGCTAGCCTATTGCTTGTTCAAACTTGCTGCCACTCATTAGTCGGCGCCCGAATGAGAATGCAGTAACATCTCTTAATAAATATTGCCCTAAATACTCTTTCCTTTAAATAAAACTCAAAGCAGATATATTGAACACAACTAATCCTATAATATAGAATGATTATATTATATAAGTTTATTCAAAAAAATTAATAATCTAAGATTACTCAGTAATTCTATATCAATAATATGATATTTGTTATTGGCTCTCTCTTTTTTATTGTCGATTATTATTCATTAATATGCAAATTTATAATATCATGCAATCAAATAATAATGTAATAAAAGTTTGACTTAGTAATGACCGAATACATTAAATTTAAGTTTAATAGTTTTAAATATAGTAGGGAAATTGTCAGTCGACGAGTTATCTATAATGAGAGTTTTAAATACTTAAGATCGTTTTTTCAAAAGAATAGCGGGATTAATAGAGATATGCTACATAAATTACAAGCAAGTCATAATACTTAAGATCATTTTTTTTAAGTTTAATAGTTTTAAATATAGGAGGGAAATTGTCATAATAGAAGTTGACTAGTTATCTATAATGAGAGTTTTAAATACTTAAGATCATTTTTTCAAAAGAATGGCGGATTAATAGAGATATGTTACATAAATGGAGGAAGTCATATGTTCTTTATAATTATAAGATGTCTCTAAAACTTAAAAGGAAGTTTTACGGTTAGACTCATTGTTATGTGGAGTTCAATGTTGGAATATTAAAACAAACACAAGCTGAAGAAAAGACTCACAAATACGAGGATGTTGAAATAGATATGAGGATAAAAAAATTAGAAATTAGAGTGAAAGCGAGGATGACATCTATTGAAGAAAAACTACAAGAAATGCATTTAAGATGCAATGTTGGTACTAACGACCAAGGTTTTAAGTTTCGACCCGTGCCGATGTTTCGGTCCCAGACCGGAACGATACGGTTTCGGTATCGTATCGTTTCGTGCCGGTATGGTTTCGGTATTTTTTATTTATATATAATAATTATTAGATAAATATATATTTATTGTGTATAATTTAAAAATAAGTTGTATGTTGATTTGATATAAGTTTTAAATTATTGAACAACTTAATATTGTTAAGAAAATAATTAAATATAACTTTCTTTAAAGAAAATTGATCTATCAATAACTCGAAATAAAATTGATACATTACAATATGTCTTATAAAAAATTAAGAATAATTCACATTGTTAGCTCAAGAAATAGTCATCATTGTCAAGAACAATTTTATCATTATAGACAAACAAATTAATATATAAAACATAAAAGACAACTTCATTAAAGTAATCTTCTACCACACATTTTTATCAAGTAAGCTTGGAACAAAAATATTAATTATTTAAATAATATATATTTAAAATAATAAAAATATTAAAATATTAATTAAATATAAAATAATAATATAATAAATAATTATCAGATTATAAAATGGTTTTAAAAAAATTTTTTAGGTTTTTAATTTTTTTTTTAAAATTTTTAAATAATATTTAAAATAGAAAAATAAATTCAGAAANCATGTCCATGGCTCCGGTGCTTGAGTAGGGGGATCATAATTTTGACCACCAGATGCATCGCCACTATCATCACTTGCATGAGTACTTGCACTGCTATTAACTTCTCGTCGGACTACAATATCAGAAGGTGATGATGTTTCATCACTGTCATCATGTTCTTGCTCATCAATTGCATCAAGTGGATTTTCTCTAATTCTCAATTGACCCCTTCCTGTAAAAGCAGGAGGCTTGACTTTTTCTTTCTTTTTAGTAAAAACTGCAGGAGCTTTACCTTTATCTGTGAACTTTGGTTGGGTTTGGGATGTTTCAGAATGTCTTGATCGAGATCCAGAAAATCGAAATTCTTGATCAAAAGCTTCATTATAATCTTCTCCCTCCCTGATATCTCCTGTAGTTTGTATTGTTTCAATCTGTTTGAGTGAGAAATTGAGATGGTCGTGGTGGGTCTCCTGCTTCATCAAGTAATGGATTTTCAGCCTCAACAGCGCTCCACCAATCCATCATTGGATCATTCTCATTTTGGACAAATCCAATATCAAATGGGTCTACATCACCAGCCTCTTGTTCTTCATTTTCTTCTGTTATTGCTCTTAATTGAAGACGCATATTATAATGAACATAGACCATCTTCTCCATCGACGATAAGAAAGACGATTTCTTACTTTTGTATGAATGAGGGAGAAAGTTGACCAATTTCTTTCACAACCACTTGAAGATGTTGTCTGTGAGAGAATTCGTACTGCAATCTTTTTCAAATTTGGAGCTGATCCTCCATATTGTAACCACCATTCAGCTGTAAAATAAATAAGAACAAAATTAAAATAATATTTTTATTTGCTAACAATAATTAATAATAATTTTTACTATATTTACCTGCATCCATTTTATATCTGCATGACACTGCAATAGGATCACTAAAAGAACCATATGCCTCTCGAAATAATCGGCTTTCATTAATAGTCTCAGCAATTGATTCTCTATTTGTTTGTAGTCTTGATATCACATGTCTGAGGGCTTGTAATAGATCATCATTTGTGCCAAGATTATAACGGTATTGATATGCCGGATTGAGATAATAACCTGCAATAATTAAACATATATAAAAATGCAATTATTTATAACATTATTAGAAAATCTTTATTAAAAAATACGTACCTGCTAAATGAATATATTTTCCCATTTGATCGTCCCATCTTGTATTGATTATATCAATGTAATGTTGATATTTGGTTGGTGATTGAAGACGTCTCTTAATTTCCTCTTTTGCTTCATGAATTAGACGGTAAACGTTGCCCATTTGTGGCTTCCTGTCCATATCGACTTTACGTAGAACAACGTACAAAGGTTCTATTGCTAGAAGAATATCTGCAATATAGTCCCAAAATCTAACAGATATAATAATTTTTTGCACCTCTTTACCTTCGGCTGTGCTAGAATATCGAGAGGCTTCCCAATCCTCAGAAGAGAACATGGCTTTCAATCCAACTTTTTTTTGATTCAACGATTTTAACAGGAGAAAGTGAGTGGCAAACCTAGTCGCTCCTGGTCGTAGAATCTCACCATTGATAAATTTCCTCATTAATCCATGAACCCAATGATGATTATAGAGGAATTTTGTTAAAGATTGACCTTTTTCACTACCTTCTTCACTATATCGAGTTTACCAATATCTCCCATCATCAAATCGATACAGTGTGCTGCGCATGGTGTCCAAAATAATGTTTGATATTTTTGCTCCAATAATTCTCCAGCCCTCTTAAAGTTGGCACCATTATCTGTAATTATCTGCACTATATAATCTGCACCTATCTCTTGAACTACATTATCCATCAAACGATATATATAGGGTGCATCATGAAAATCTGTAGTTGCATCAATAGATTTATGAAATATCACCTTTCTATTGCAGTATAGTAGAAAGTTGATAATACTCATCCGTGTAGGTCCTGTCCAGCCATCACACATCAACGTAACCCCATATAAGCTCCATTGCTTTTTGCATGATAGGATCCAAGTTTTGATCTCCTCCACTTGTTCATCTAAATATGAACCAGCAATTTCATATGCAGTCGGAGGCTGAATACCAGGACCAGATTTTTGGATGTTGGACACCATGCTACGGTAGTATGTGTTGTTTGCTGCATTAGGAGGAATATGATTAAAATGAAAAAATTTTGCAATGCTTTTACCGATTGATTTCTTCTTCTCTTTTGTGTATGCATCATCAATCCTAGTCTGTTTGCTAGCTTGGTCTGGAAATGCCAGTGGATCAATATCAGCAATATCAACTGCACGTCTTCGTCCTCCCATAGAAGAAAAAAACCGACCAATACCACTTTGTGTTGAAGTACTACGAAAACTTGCACTCCTTCCTAATGTCGGTGCAGTAGTTGAGCCACTTCTACTAGTACCAGCTGAGTCACTTCTATGTCGCATATTTTGCTCATAGTCATATTGAGTTCGCGAGGCATTGATAGCTGCTAAAAAATCTCCATCGTTTGGAACATCACCACGATCTTCAAATTCATCATATATTGGCTCTCTAGATATTCGACTATCAAGAAGATCACGTTCTCGTTGTTGTTTATGCTTTATTACTTTGTAACCTTCAAGTTCTTCTTTCATTGCACGACGAATTTCTTGAGAAACTTTTGGACAATTCGAAACATCTGGATATCCACCAGCAAGATGTTGCTTTAGGCGTGTGACCCCACCACCTCGTCCAATCATATCGCAATGTAAACATTGCCAATGGAATCGATTCTCTAATCGGCGTGCGTGTCTCCAAGCTGGATCATATTGATGTTTGGGTGCCATTACCTATGTCTTATAAAAAATTAAGAATAATTCACATTGTTAGCTCAAATAATAGTCATCATTGTCAATAACAATTTTATCATTATAAACAAACAAATTAAATATATAAAACTATAAAAGACAACTTCATTAAAGTAATCTACTACAACACATTTTTATCAAGTAAACTTGGAACAATAATATTAATTATTTAAATAATATATATTTAAAATGATAAAAATATTAAAATATTAATTAAATATAAAATAATAAATATAATAAATAATTATCAGATTATAAAATAATTTTTTTGAATTTTTTTAGATTTTATTTAGGGGTTTTAATTTTTTTTAGAATTTTTAAATAATATTTAAAACAGAAAAATAAATTCAGAAAATTCAAAATTCCTTAAATAAATCTATTTAATTTTTTTGAATTAAAAAAGGATATTCTGAATTTAAGAAAATTCAAAATTTCTTAAGTAAATCAGAATTAATTTTTTTGAATTAAAAAAGGATATTCTGAATTTAAATAAATACAAAAGTTATATATATTTTTTTTAAATCAATTTTCGGAGAAAATCGGGAATTTTTTCCCGATTTTCCCGAATCCGGCGCCGAGCCGTTCGCCTGCGCGCGGAGATCCGCCGGAGATCCGCCGGAGCCGGCCGTCCGACGGCTCCAGCAGCCTCCGGCGAAGATTCCGGCGACGCCGGAGGCTTCCGACGACGTCGCCGGACACCCGCAGCGTCTCCGACCCATGCATCCAGCGTCTCCGCCGAAGATGGAGGAGCGTCTGGCGAGCCTTCCGGCGACGCCGGAGGCTTCCGGCGACGCCGGAGGCTTCCGGCGACCCCTCCGGCGACGCCGGGGAGTCCCGCAATGCCTCCGGCGAAGCTGCGGAGATCCTTTGATCATACCTCTCGCCGCCGCCGCCGAGCTTCGCTGCTGTCTCCGCCTCCACGCTGCGCTTCGCTCGCTGCTGTCTTCACTGCTGCTCACCACCGGCGATCCACCGTCCCTTTATAGCGAGAAAAGGCAGCGAGACAGGCTGGCGCACCGACGGAATCGATTCCTTCTGTCGCGCGTGCCGTGCGTTCGCTGTTGCGCGATTCGGTCTGTCGCGCGCCGCGAATCACGCTGTCGCCACTCGCCTTTGTCGCCGCTGTCGCCACTCGCTGCTGTCGCCGCGTGCGTGACGCCGACGCCTGCGTCGAAACAGGAGGCGTCGTCGAGCCGGTTTCGGCGCTCAGGCGGAACGAGACGGTTTCGCCCGTTTCGGGCGAAACGGTTCGAAACCCTAATCGTTGCCCCTATCCACCATGTATATGACCTGACTAAGGCATTTCATAGGGAAATCTTTAAAGAAAATTTTGGCAACACCTCCATTGTAATATACGTTATGAATACAACTTTATGATAGGTTGCGTGCCTAACAATCCCTAACATAAAATATAACACAACAAATTTATGGTCACATAGCAAGAGTGAAAAAACAAATAGCAGATAAAGACAAATAAACATTCCCAAGTCGGACTTGCGCTAGTACTGAGACATTTAAGTAGGCTTAGCCTAAAAATGCCTAAGAATCTGGAGGCTAAGATTTTTTTTTCCCTTCATAAAAATACAACTTAGTTACCCCAAAAATCTCAATCAAACTTTCTAAAGATTCTAATTAAGATTCAAATTCTTAAAACAAATAGAAATTAAAAACTAAAATTTTTTATGTAGGATTTTAAAAGATTTATAGAATGGAATTGAAATGAAAATGGTAATGAGAATGAAATGGATTGAAGAGGAATCATAAATGAATTGATGAATTCATTTCTATGTTGGGTTGATTTATGAAATGGCATAAGAAAATAAATTATTGGCAGTTTGAGAGAAGTATGATACTAATGCACTTCTAAATCCTGTTGAACCCTTGAAATCCATGGTGCAATGCACTCCTCTTGCCTTCCTCTGATCTCATTCAACCTCCTCAGCAAATCGGTAGCCTTTTCCTTCACTTCCTTCTAAAACACCTTGACTTGTAGCAACTCCTTACCCTTTTCCCTCTTCCATGTTCATAGCTTCTACATCATTGACACTGCCATCTCTGTCACTGCAACTGACACATTACATTTTCTTCCCCATGTTGACGCTACCAATGTGTGCCCCTATGTTGCCTTCCTTCCATGATCCAACCCAATTAACTCCTGTAGCATGCCCATCACCTTGTTGTTGCTGGCCAATGAGTACTTTGATGCTGCTGACTCGGTGACAACAACGGAGACAATTTCCTTGTGTTATCAAGTATGCTCAGCAGATTTATCTCCTATCCCTGACCTACTTGGTTTCTTATAAGCTAACCATCAGGTTGCAAGGAACCCTCAACTTGAACACTACACTTTCCCCTCTCTTTCTCTCTCTATATAATTTACAAGAGTGAATTTGACAGGATTATGTGTTTTATGATAAGTAGGCATTGAATTCAAAATTTAGATATTAAGTTGGTTAAAGAGACATTAGAAATACAAGAATGTTCTTACTTGTTTATTCAATGAGCACAGACTTGAGTTAACCCCTCAACTTGATTTCTTTGTTGAATTTGTCATTTTCTCTGTTATTCTCTACTTCTATTCATGTCTGATGTAGTATCAGATCTGAATAGATACCTAAAGGCCTATATGTATGTATTGTATGCTTCTGAATATTCTCTCAACATCTAACTGACCCTCACAAAAAAAACTATGATTTTGGGCTCTCCACACAATGTATGAGCGATGACAAAGTCAAATGACGAGCCTTTATCACCACCCTACTCCCTCTGTAATGTTGTCCAAAGTCACGGATCGTCCTCCGTGTATGATGCCAGTCACACCAACAATATCGAGGAAGAAAGTAAGAGATCGCAGTGGAGAAAAAGAAGAAGCTATCTGGAGTCTGGAGTCGACTCTACGTCACTAAGCACTAGAGAACCATGAGGAAGGATGGATTGAAATGGCTTAGAGGAGCAATTGATTGCATTACCAGTGCCGTAGAACTGCAAGGAATTGTTTGGTGTTGCCATAAGGATGATTTGGCAGATTTGGAGGATCAGTCAGCCACGTTGCTCTCTGTAATTGCTTTGGTTGCTGCAGTCCAATGGGAATGAGGAATTGAAAGGAAGAAGGCTCTTGCTTCTCATCGTCAACTCTTCGCTTTGTCAGAGCCATTCCACATCTTGACACCACAGAAACAATAAATCTCAGTCATGTGGGATGGCATGGCTTAATCATGCTTTTTGATGAAGCATAAAACAGTTTTCTTTTGCATGAAAAATCACATTATAGTAGGTATGTCAAAAATTATCTTTAACCCTAAACTTGATAGTCTCATTTGACTCCATTGATTAATATAGGACTGCTGACTGCCTATGGTTTTCATCACCAACTAGTCATCAAGGTGGAGCGTTCTGCCAAGTTAGACTCTAACATCAAAACCATTGTACCTTTTTCCTCTCTAATTCTTGAGAACACCTCAGTAAGGGGAGATTGTTTTTGTTTTTCAAGGATTTGAACTGGGACTGATCAAAGATTGAGTGAGTTAAGCCTTGTGAGAGAATCAAACAGGCAATCAGTTGAGTAATTGTTGGGTATCTTTGCTAAATTTCATTTTTCATATTCCTATGTTGATCCATCTCCAACGGCAGTCTCTTTCATAGAAAAAAATTTCAGTAATAGTTTGATCACATTGCTTACTATTTGTAGTCTTGGTCTAAGATCACAGATAACAGCAGCATTCTCACTTGTAAAGAAAAAAGAATTCTGGTATTGAAAGCTTGGCTGGAGATTGAACAGGTCAAACACAATCCTCAGATGAAAAGGAACTGGCAATGAAGGCTCAATGAAAGGATACAGACAATCTGTGAAAAATTGAACAACATCAAGACTACTATGCATGCTTAAAGTAGTAGGCCAAATTGGGCTCAAATGCTTATGAAGAAACTTTCAATCTTTTTCAATACTTTATGTACATGGGTTGATTAGCCCATGTACATCTTTCTTAGTTATTCCAATCAGTGCAACTATTTGACTGAATGAAAGTCTATTTATTTGAAAACTTGACCAATGATAATAAATTCCAAAATAAACACGTGTACATCTTTCTTCAATTATTTAGTTATATTCAATGGTGATCCTAATCCTAGGATGCCTTATCTCCCATAATGTTCATTAATACTTGTTGCACAAATACTTCAACCTCTGCAGTCATGTTAACTAACTAAATGATGACAAAGGACAGTTTATTTAGCATTGTTCATCTTTAAAGTTGGATTCTTTCAAATTGTTCTCATGCTTTATAGAATACAGGATCATTTTTTTTAAATATGATTTTTTTCCCATTATTTGTAGGTGAAGCCCTGGATTGTCTCGCATCAATTCAGATGAGACTGGGGAAAAATGATAATGATGTGTTAGCAATCCTCAAAAGAGTGTTGACAATTCAAGACAGAGAACTAGGTTATGAGAGTGAGGAGGTTGTGACAACATTAAAAAAGGTTGTCTTTTATTTGGATAAAATGGGAAAGAGGGATGAGAAACTGCCTCTTATGAGAAGATTGTCTTTTCTTAAAAGCAAATACAAGAAGAAAGTTTCAATTTGAAGCAAGGCACTACGGTATGATATGCCAGTTTTTCTATGCAACTACATCTTCAGACTAGTATCAGCCATGCAACTCTTGGAGCTACTACCTACACCTCATTATGGACCTGCTGAAATCTTCTTTAGCTCAAGCCAATCGGATTGTAACAAGTTACGCAAATGAGAAACATAGCGAAATTGGAATGAGATGAGATATATGTTGCATAGTCCTCATGTATAGAATGCATAGCTCATTTGGTAGAAAGCATGCTTACTCTGACAAGGATTCTCTTTGGTAGTTTGAAACAAACTTCTGGTTGTTAGCTCAATGGAGAAGATCAATTCAAGTGATTCATGATTTAATTATAATTGAAATAAGATAGAGCATAAATTTGAATTTCTTTAGATGTATTATCTTTAGCATGCACCATGTCAGATGCACTGATGTATATGATTCGGAAGTCCATTGTTTTTTTTTTTACTTTTCTGTTGCTTATCTTCAGCTCTTCATCAGTTCTCTGAAACCTGTAAATTCCTCTTCTGCAGTGAAAGTGCAAATGACAGTAATAGTGTCAATGGTCTGCAAATGCGTTTGCTCTTTTCATCCATATTGCTTTTGTAAAGTTTCTCTTTAATAGTAAGACATGCGTCTAAAATGGTGTTGTTTCTTTTTCAGGTGTCTCCTTGATAATGATTTTAATTTCTCTCTCTTTCTTCGTAGCAAAAGTGATTATGCTCGCTCAGACATCCCTCGTAGTTTATTTTCAAGTTTGTGAAAAGAGATAAATTACGAGGTTAGTTTATATTGGCAGTTAAATGATTAGAGAGGGTTGAATTTTTTTCTCAACATTTCAATTTAACAATCTTCTATTTTGAAATTGTGGTCAATATGTGACATCATCTCTCATGGATCAAATCAATCAATGATCTAACTTCTAAGAAATTTTGCCTATATTGCTGGATGAATATTACTCTTAAATGCCTTTTTAAAACTGAAACGACTATGCATGGTTCAGAAAATCTTGATTCCACCCACTGCACCATGTAAAGGACTTGATTGGGTGGATCGTTAACCCTCCGGAGATCTTTAAAACATATAAAAGTAATTAGAAATGCAATAAACTGGTTGATGTCAACAAGAAGAATCTCGTGTTTAAAAAGATTTATACTTAATAATGTAGGAGTTGGATGGGCGCGGCGCAACGTCTAGCAGTACCTGCCTAATTAGCTCTCGATGCAGATACCTTCCTAATCAATTTTATGCCAACTTGTCCATGGCGAAGTTTCTACATGATTCCAATGAGGAGACTGAATAAAGTAGTGGAATGTGTGATTTGAATCTACGCTGATATGCAAGTGCTAACAATTGTTTTTTTTTTTTTGAATAGATTGTTCATTTATGGAGGGGAAAGCATGATCATGCGGTAATCGAATGTTTGTGATATTCTGGCAAAATAGAAAACTGTATCAGAAGATTGCCCATTTGGAATTGTATGAAGTCGTAAGATAAGAAGTATATTACTCCGATTGAAGAATACTGCCCAACCACTCTTAATATTATGATGATCCCTTCAGAAAATTATTAGATGGTCAAATCTCAGTAGAAGAATATTGTAATGAACAACAACATTTGGAACAACAATGACAGAATAGGCGGCCATGGCAACCTTCTGAACATTTATATATGCTCTCTGAAGATGAATGGATCAATCCATTTGCGGAAGGTGATGGGGATAGTCCTTCTTCTTTTCCCGACAACTACTTCCAATACAAAGTTTCTGATAATCCCAGATGGGATACACTGGGTGAGCCTAGTGGAAAATATGATTATTACGTATCATATGCAATCCCCCAAAGACCAGATTATTATTATACTTACAAACCAGAAAACCCCTCATGGGATGATGATGCATCAGATGAGTCTTCTTCTTCTCATAATGAATTTCATTCTGTTGCTACTAGCTTTGACTTTAATACAGATGATCTTCAAGAAGAATATGTGGCCACACTTGATGAGCAAATAGAGATGGATTATCCAGAACAAAGGCCCAATGAGAGCCTGTTAGCCTCAACATCAGCTATATCTGAATACCATCCACCCCCAGACTCCACTATGGGACCCCCTCAATATGCACCTGCAACCATCAAGAGGGAGGAACCAAATGTGTATAATGATCCCGGATATTATGGCGCGAAGATTGGAAATATTCAGAAGATGTACTCCAACGAAACCTGGACATTACCCTCAGCACAACAACAAATAGGTGCTATGCTTGTCCTCCTGTCATGGCTAAAAGAAAGATGATGAATAGGTAACGGTCGAATTTGGGACAACCAATTTAGTCTTAGAGAAATTTTTCACTAGCTGCGTGTCAGGAAGTGCATGCGGTAGACGGTCCAAAAGCTTAGCATCCTGTGGTTGCGTGTCTCATTTAGAGAAAAAATTCATGTAAAATATGTTATGGCTGAGGATTGAACCGTGGATATTTGCATGGCAACTTGACTCATTTGCATTACACCATAAACCAGGGGCAAGTGTCATGGCTAAAAGAGCACCCATAGAGAAGCATTAAATGAGGTTGATAGCCTTAATCAACAAATGCTGAGTTGCAAATTGATCTTGGTTATAATCCTTGTTTGGTAGAATTGCACTATTCATCATGAATTGAACATGTTGACGGTGGACAAAACTCTTGGAAAGTTAAGCTGAACTTGCTATTTAACACAATTCTACAGGGATAGTGCATTTGAAGGATAATGCCTATAAAAAGAAAGACAAGAGGAAGCCTAAATAGTTTTGCTAAGAACTCCTCTATTGGTCCCCTAGTGGCATGAAGAAGTCTTTGTCAACGAGACAAGACAAAGAAAGATGAAGTGATATGCTTTCATTGCTAAGTCAAGTCCTCAGGATGAGGCAAAGATTTCCGGCAAAGAATAAGAAAGCTTCGAAAACTTCTACTTGAAATATCTGTGTTGAAGTGAATCTCTCTGTTGAATACTTGTTTTGGCCAATTGTTTGGTAATGATCCGATTGATTATTGGCTTGAACAGTTGACTAATATAAAAAAAATGATCAACGAGGTTTTTTCAATCTCGGGCGACCGGTACAGTCCCACGAAAGTTTTCCACCGACCGTCAGGGTAAATCGAGAAGCACTTGCGGTGGGCGATCTAGAAGCTCAGCGTCCCAGGGTTCGCGTCCCATTTGGAAGAAAAATTCCTACAAATACGCCGTAGCTGAGGATCGAACCGCGGATGTCTGAGATAATAACTAGTCGTCCTACCGCTGTAGCATAGCTCTGGCCCGACAGTTGACTAATATAGACTGGATGAAGTAGTTGCCAACAGGAAATGATCATGATGCAAGCGAATTAGTCAATTGGAAGAGCAATCAACGATACTGATGATAAGTCTATTGATGCTACAAGAGAATTTCAATGAAGTCGTAATAAATCTAATGGGTACGTAAAAATTTCTATCAATCAATCGACACTGATGACTGCTAACACTTAAAACCATGCCAAAAATTCATTGTGAGAAGAATGCTTTAAAAGGTTTCACAGGGGTATCATAACAAGATACAACAGATTGATATACAACTCAATATTTGTTGTCATTTGTTGATTATTTTTTTTTTTTTGTAAAATCCTTATCTCTATCATAACCCTTTTTTACTCATCATGAAATTTCTCCACCTTCCGTACTTAATTAATCATAAAGGGGAAAATTAGATCCACCAAAAGGATCATAGGTCATGGAGTAAAAGCTTTTAGTCTTTTGAATCAATTAAATTCCTATGTTAGCTATTGTGGTATATTTGCATTTATTTTATAGTTTATTTTTGTTGTTAACATTGTATTATTTGGATATGAAACTTGGGTGGTTATGGGTTCCACGCAATTATAAATCTAGTTCTCTAAAAGATCTTCGATTAAAAAAAAACTCCGTTTCATTGTAATACTCGAGTCAAAAGTTATAGTCCGTTGAAGCTTGACAGATCATCTTGCGTTGGTTCGGCATCAAGTAGTCACTAATCAAATTAGCATGTTGATCCGGGCGTGTGATTTATAGAAGGGTCGAGAGCTCGGCCGGATTCGACTGCCGATCTGAACCGGTGTTAAATGGGTCGAGACCAAGGATTACCCCGAAGTCGGGATCTCCGATGTTGGGATCCTCAAGGTCAGCCTTTGGAGGTCGGGATCCACGAGGTCGGGATTCTCAAGGTCGATCATCCGTGGTCGAAATCCTCAAAGATCGGCCGTCCAAGGTCGGCCATCTGAACCCGGGATCCTCGAGGTAGGCCGTCGAAGGTCGGGGTACTCGGAGCCGATCGGCTAAGATCGGGACGATCAGAACAGGTTGTTCGAGGTCAACCCCTCGAAGTCTATTAATCGGGGTCAGGTATTTATGATTGCAGGGAGATATCCGGACAACTGCGAGCCTCCCCTATCACATGAGCCTTTCTTATCAGACATTCATAAGATAACCCCTTCTGACATAACCATTGCCTGACAAAGCCATCAGTAATTAAAGAGGGACAGAAGAGACAGAAGAGACAGCTCCAGTATGGTGTCAAGCGGCTGTAACAGTCTCTCAACATTAAGGTGGCTGTCACTATCATAATCTGTCGATCGATCTTCTCTTAATGAGACGTGACAGCTCGCACGTAGGAATACCTTTCCTCCCCCCTATATAAACCCCACTTGAACTTCTGAGAAAGGGTCGCTGTCATTTTGCAACCACTCCACCACATTGAGAGCCCAACTTCGGTCCGACCTTCAAAACTACAGCAGATTGAGTCGGCTTGGTTAGACCGATTCATCCGGAGGAAAATCGATCTTCGCTTGTTGACAGGATCACATGTGATATAAATTTTCTACTATGAGTGATAAATCTTGTGTTGATTACTCCTCATCTCTATAAACTTTTTCTACATACCCAACAACAAGTACATATGAAACCCTCTCAAACAACCAAAATAAAAAATGTTGAAGTGCACTAGACCTCTATGACATGAGTATAGTGATCTCAATTCTAAGTACCAAATACAATTGTTTGCATGAGACTCTCATATACACTAGATAATATACCAAATAAATTTCATTGCAATCACATTTGTTTCAACTACGCTTGGTTGTTTCAACTGATTGACCATATGGTCATTAATTCAACTGATATGATCTCCTCTGATTAGTTGAATTAATGACGCTACGATGTGGTGCCTGCCCGTGCGCTCGCCGCCACGATGTGCTGCCCGATGTAGCCGGTGCCGCCGATCACTAGAATCTTGCTCCGGGTCGCCATTTACTAATTCCAAGCCAGGGAGGCGCCTGAATAATTAATTAAGGTTAATGCCGGTTTATAACGAGCTAGGTTACGACGAGTATGGTTGGTGGCCCGGGGCTATGGTATAGCGCGAAGGTGATTAATTGTCGCCTAAGTATCCACAATTCGATCTTTAGTTACGCCGCGAGCGATTCCTAATTTATCCGAGCGGCCGATGGAAATTAAATTTTTGTGAGTTATGTCGGTCGGTCGTCCCAAATTTTAATCATTTTACCCCTCCCCCCCCCCCCCCCCCCCCCCCCCCCCCCGAGCTATGGTGCAGATTAGAATGACGGTTAGTTGTCTCTTAAGTACCTATAGTTCGATCCTTAGTTACGACGAATTTTATAAGATTTTTTTTTTCCAAATGAGACACATAACCATGAGAGGTTGGCTTCTAAACCGTCCGTTGTAAGTGCTTCTCGATTTAGCGAAAACTTTCATGGGATCAAATCAATCATTCTAAATTTGTCGATACCTAACCTCTAGAAAACTAATTTAATTAGAATATGAACTCTTATGGAATTGTCTTTTTAAGTACTCCATTAGTCGTTTTAATATTTCTGTAGAATGGATTGATGGCTAATATATGTAATGTTATCAACTTGAAGTAAGAGTCAAAATTTAATAAAATCAGTGTGTCCGTCCTCCCTACGCATTAGTCATGATCATCTAGAGTAGTAACTCTCATGCTTTACATCCTCCATATTAATCCCGAGACATATTAATGGAGTCCTCACGGGATGGACTGATGATTAGTGCGTGGGTGTTGCCACCAAGAGATTTGAGGGTCAAATCCTGACAAAGCCAGTATGTCCACCCTCCCAACGCACTAGCCACAGCATCCGGGCTAGTAGCCTCCGTGATTTATCTCCTCCGTGTTGACCTTAGGATGGATTGGAGGGGACGTTAGAGGGCGAGCAAATCGCCTTTTACCATCGAAATATTAACGGGATGTTGGGCAAACAAATCACCTTAGCCCACTCCATTGGTCGTTTTCATGACTTGATTTTTTAAACTTTTATATCAGAGTCATGCACATGTGCATGGGTTAAGTGTGTTCAGTCCGGCACGTGAGCCGAACCAGTTTGACACCTTCAATTTTGGAAGATTATAATCCCATTAATTTAGCATTGGAATTGAGGCATGCAGGGGGGGGGGGGGGAACTAAGTAGCTAGTCGTGCAACAGAGTGGATTGGGCACAAGATCACGATGAGGGGTCATGGTGGTATATAGTCGAACAAGCAATTTACCAAAAAAAAAATTGATTAATGAGATTTTTTTTAATCTTGGATGATCGGTTCGGTCCTACGAAAATTTCCCACCGATCGACAGGTTAAATCGGGAAGCGCTCGCGATGGGCGGTCTAGAAGCCTAGCGTTCCAGAGTTCACGCCCCATTTGAAAGAAAAATTCCTACAAATACGCCGTAGTTGGGGATAGAATCGTGGATGATTAAAATAACGACTAGTCATTTTACCGCTCTATCATAGCCCCGGAAGCCGATCAAGCAATTTACAGATCGTTGGATATATGCATGATTGGACACATAAGTATGATGAATATTCAATTTTCAGTCGAGTTGATTAGGTATTTCAACAAGCAACACAAGAGGTTTTGGGACGATGGATTTGTGTTGATTATTCACAACAATTGAAGTGCCAATGACAAAATGTGGTGCCACAAATAGGTTGAAGCTAGTTGTATTGGCAATAATTGGATCTTCTCTCGCACTAAGCCTCTATTTTTAACACAATGCTCTCGTTGGATACATTCAAAATACATTATCATATAGTGTATGTTGTCACAAATGATATTATTTAAAAAAATGAAATATGTGAAAGCTTAAATGTTAAGTTTGAGTCTCGATAAAAAAACATTGAAAGTGAGAGATTTTCTACTTAGTAGAGTAAATATAAATTACATAAACTTTAATTTAGTAATATTAAATATAATAAAATAATTATTAAAATAGGAGATGATAAATTATTTGTAATTAAATTAAAATTTTAAATATTTAGAATTATTTTTTAAAAGGACAAATTAAGAGTTGAAAAATATATCTTAAATAAAATTTTGGAATGTGAATGGAAAAAAGGTGGATGGAAGGAGCCCCATTGTGCATGGAAGTTTAGTTTCACATTGGGAAATGAGTGGCTATGAGATTGGTTTATATTGAATCACAACCATGGAAGATGCTAATAAAGTAAGGGGAAAGACTTTCTCTCGTGCGCAGGCTTATATAGGGGATCCAAATTGAGAGTCCATAATGAACTGAAACAATTGACTTATGTGAATATGTCGGATCTGAATTTGTAACCTCCGGGATTGTAACATATGCAGCTGCCTAGGATCCGAGGGGGGGGGGGGCGAGCAACATATCTAGCTGTTGAGGATCTCTCTTTATTTTCGGAGTTTCCATATTATTTAGGTTACCTACTAAATTTGATAATAAATTATTTTTTTAAAAGATATAATAGTTAGATCTAATCCTGAATTAGAGCCCAAACTACTAAAGATTCATATATATATATATATATATATATATATATCATGTTTTTCCTTTTTCTTGCCTAATCATTTTTCATTTAAAAGTTAGCCTAGGGCTTCCAATAAACCTCCAATTTTCGGGAGACGTTGGTTGGACTAATTATGATGGTAAAATCTTATTGTTAAATGTTCCAATTAATCTGAGTATAAGAGTGGCCTAGCTAGCTTTTAACTCATATAAGCAAACTCGCCAAAAGTACTCTTACTCTCACACTTAATTACCCTCACGGTACCTCCATGCTTCAATTAATCAAAGTACTGAACATACATTATGCAGTAGAAGAACACAGCAATAGTATATATATGATGGATAAAGAAAGACAGTACTTGTTGGAAGAAAAAAATATGGGAGGGGAGAGACATACTTGTGAAAGAGGAGAGAAGAAGAAAACTAAACAAAACACCTTAATTTCATTCACCAGAAAGGTTACATATTTATAAGCTTAGTGGATAAACACCAAGTCCAAATATATTGAATTTAGACACTTTTACGAAACTTCATTCAAATCAAATTCTATCTCTATCCATTATTTGCCACATTATCAATCCACTAACTCATTATTATCCATTATTTATTTTTGAAACATATTATTAACACTCCCCCTTATTTCAAAATTACAAACACCAAGACATGATCTGAAATAAATAAACATATCTCTGGGAAGTGACTTTGTCAAGATATCCACCATTTGTTCATGTGTGCTATAATGCTCCAACATAATTTCATTAGTTGTTACTAAGTCTCGAATAAAGTGTAGACGAATATCAATATGCTTAGTCCTCGCATGGAAAGCTGGATTTTTTGTCATCGCAATTGTTGCCTTGTTATCACAAAAAATAATGGTCGCATCTTTTTGTTGCTGGTGAAGATCTGCAAGTAATCTTCTAACCCAAACTGCTTGACATGCTGCTACATATTTTGCTTCTGAAGAGGATAAGACAGTAGCAGCTTGCTTCTTTGAACTCCATGAAATTGCTCCTGATCCAAGATTAAAAACACTAGCTGGGGTGCGCTTTCGATCATCCACTGAACTTGCCCAATCACTATCAGTGAATTCGCAAAGATCGAATTTTGAAACTTTAGTGTACCAAATTTCATAATCCATCGTTCCAGCAATATAGCGTAAAATCCTTTTAGCTGCTCCAAGATGATGCTTCGTAGGATTTTGCATAAATCTGGAAATTACACCAACAGAAAAAATAATATCAGGTCTAGTATGTATTAAATAAATTAAACCTCCAACCAAACTTTTGAAATTTTTTGCATTAGCTTTCTCTAAACCATCTTCCTGTTGCAACTTCTCATTTACATTCATGGGCGTAGGAGCTGAATTGCAATTGAGCAAACTGAATCTTTTAAGAAGATCTGTCGCATACTTTCTTTGTAAGATAAAAATCCCATCAACTCCTTACTTCAATTCAAGACCAAAAAAATAATGCAATATTCTTATATCTGACATATCAAATTTCTTCATCATATTAGATTTAAAATCAGTCAGAGAAAATAAGAAGAGCTCATATATATTATATCATCAACATAAAGACACACAATAAGATAATCATCTCTACCTTGTTTCTTCACATAAAGAATGGGTTCGTTTTCGCTTCTTGTGAAACCATATAGTCGAAAATAGCCATCAATCTTGCTATACCATGCACGTGGGGCTTGTTTTAACCCATAAAGTGTTTTTCTCAGTTTGTACACTATCGTCTCTTTGCCTTCAATTATAAAGCCTTCTGGTTGAGCTATATACACTTCCTCTTGCATGTCGCCATTAAAAAATACATACTTAACATCAAATTGTAAACATGCCAATGTAATTGTGCAGCGAATGCTAGAATAATTCTCACAGTTTTAAATCTAGCAACCGGAGAGAATGTTTCTTCGAAATCAATACCTTGTTGTTGTGAATACCCTTTTGCAACAAGTCGAGCCTTATATTTTTGAATGGTTCCATCAGCATGGTATTTTGTTTTAAACACCCACTTGAGCCCAATCACATTCTTGCCTTCAGGTAGATCCACTATCTCCCATGTTTCATTTTTATGGATTGCCAATAGCTCTTCATTCATTACATTTCGCCATTCTTTCTTTGTCACTGCTTCTTCAAAAGTTGTAGGATCCGTAACAAAGAGAGCAAATTGACATGATTCATAAATTTCTCTCAAGGATCTGACCTTTGCTATAGGTGATTCATTTGAAGACTCTTGTGAGGAGGATGAATTGATACTTAAATTTGATGGTGAAGAAGCTGGTGACACCAAAGGAGATGATTCAACACCTTCAGTTATTGGTGTTCTGTTCTCCACTAAAATAGGAACTTGAGTCTCTTCTTCTTGTGGATTCCAATTCCAACTTGAATTTTTATCAAAAGCTACATCTCTCCTTATAATTAATTTGCAAGTAAGAGGATTATACAATCGATGTGCTTTTGATTGATTGCAATATCCAACAAAGATGCATTTTTTAGATTTTTTCTCAAGTTTATGACGAAATTGAGGATTGATCAAAGCATATGCAATACAGCCAAAAATTCTCAAGTGGTTTACCGATGGTTTTCTACCTCATCATGTTTCAAATAGTGTTTGATTCATAGCCGCCCTTACTGAAGAAATATTCAGCAGGTAAACTAATGTTGACACTGCTTCAGCCCAAAATATATTTGGAAGTCTTTTGATATTCAGCAAACTTCTAGCCATCTCTACAATCGTTCAATTTTTTCGTTCGTCTACACCATTTTGCTCCGGTGTATAAGGTGCAGTCAATTCCCTATGGATTCCATGCTCATCACAAAATTTATTAAAATTTTTAGATAAGAATTCACCTCCTCGATCTGTACGAAGAATCTTTATTAAGATACCATTATGATTCTCCACAAGTGACTTGAATTTTCTAAAATTTTCAAAAGTTTCGGGCTTATCTACTAGAAAAATATACGAAACTCATTCAACTAAAATCATCAGTAAACATTAAGAAAAATTTACTATCCTCAAACGATGTAGTTCTCATAGGACCACATAAATCAGCGTGAATTAGCTCAAGACATTCTGATGCTCTCCATTATTGTCCACTTGGAAAAGGGTTCTTTGTTTGTTTTCCAAGTACACATCCTTCACAAAATTAACCAGGAGAACTAATTTAGGATAATCCAAGAACCATACCTTTCTGATTTAAAAGTTGCATTCCTTTGATGTTGAGATGCTCATATCTCAAGTGTCACATCTTTGATGCATTTTCTTCACTAGCAATAAAAGCTTGGTTTCTCACATTAAAGATCTTCAGCAGAAACATCTTATTTTCTATTATTTGCACTTTAACAATTGACTATCCAGTATCTTTGTCAGAAATAACACAAACTTCATTATTCAATAAAATTGCATAGTCGCTTATCATTAATTGTCCAACACTTAACAAATTATGTGCCAAGTTAGGAACAAAATAAACATTGTAAAGTAATTTAACTTTACCATCGCTAGTCTCCACAGCAATAATACCTTTGCCTTCGAATTGTATCTGTTTATTACCTCCAAGCCTTACTAGCATCTTCTGTGACTCATCAAACTCTTTAAATAATGACTCATTGCCTGTCATGTGATTTGAACATCCACTGTCCAAAAATCAAATATCGTTTTGAACTCCGTTAGAATGAGAATGAACCATAAATAGCTTACTTTCCTCATTTTCTTCTTTCACATAATTTGCTTGTAAACTATTTCTGCAATTTGCCTTTATATGCCCAAATTCTCCACAACCATAACACTGAATGGATTTTTTATTCCATTTTTGATCCCCTTTGAATTGCTTCTCTTGTCCATTAAAATTACTTCTTCCTTTGTCACACCGTCTACCACGAAAACCTTCTCTTCCATGACCTCTGCCAGTGAAGTCTTCTTTTTTTTCTGTCTCCCCCTTCACTTGAGAAGCTTGAAATGCCTTTTCTTTATTCTTCTTAGACGATCTATTTCGCCTTGCCTCATAAGCTTGCAAAGAACCCATTAGTTCATCAAAAGAGAAAGATGAAAGATCTTTAAACTTCTCGATCGATGCCAATTACTATATAATCATATTTAGGACTCAAACTTCGCAAAACTTTCGAAACAATAATTGCATCAGTGATCTTTTCTCCATAAGATTTCATTTGACTGACAATAGAAATTACTCTAAATAAAAAATCTTGTAAAGTTTCATTACCCTTCATAAGTAAGGCCTCGAACTCACTTTTGAGGGTCTGGAGTTTCACTGCTATCACTCTGGAGGTGCCTTAGAATTCTTTCTGCAGTATTTCCCATGCTTCTTTGGAAAATAAGGCAGTTGTAATTCTTGAGAAAATTGCCTCATTAACTACTTACTGAAGGATGAACAATGTCTTTGAATCTTTCTTCCTGATCTCCTTTAATCGACCTTCATCAGCATCCTTGTCGTCAAAGCCTTTCTCTACTAAATCCCAAAGATTTTGACATCTAAATAGAGTCTTCATTTTGATACTCCAAAATTCATAGCACTCTCCTTTGAAAATGGGGATGAGGGGTTGAGAAATTTCGTTGATTGCCATTGCAAGCAAACTAGGACACATCAAACCAACCTCGCTCTGATACCACTCTGTTGAAAGAAAAAAATATGGGAGATAAGAGATACACTTGTGGAAGAGGAGATAAAAAGAAAACTAAACAAAACAGCTTGATTTCATTCACCATAAAGCTTACATATTTATAGGCTCAATGGATAAACATCAAGTCCAAATACATTGTTCTAGACATTTCCATAAAATTACATCCTAATCAAATTATATATCTATCCATTATTTACCACATCATCAATCCACTAACTTATTATTATCTATTATTTATTTTTAAAACATATTATCAACACTACTAGAGATCCATGCTAGAATTTGCTTGGATAGATCGATCGATAGTGTTTATATATATATATATAATTACTACTCCTTGGCCTTCTCCGTCACGGTGCCATCGTTGCCGGCGAGAGCCATGTACTTATCCTTCCTGGTGAAGTGAGTGCATTCGTATGAGAGAACGGAGCCAATCGCACGCTGTATATAGTTGGCGACCTCGTGGCCGGACTTGCCACCGCCACCGTAAGTGATCTCGACAGGCAGCTTGTCGAGGAAGGTGATATGGTAGGCCGGGATGGGGTTCATGAAGAAGTAGAACGAGTCCATCCCCTTCCCTCCCCTGGCCCTCGTGCCATGGAACATGCTCACGCTGTTCGCCATCGCCACCGGGATGATCTCGTCCGTGAGCTCCGCGAAGAGCGACGAGAAACGCAGCAGAAAGGGCTCGCGGCACGTGGTGCCCTCGGGGCAGATCGCCAGGTCTCCCTCCTGCAGCATCCTCTTAATCATGGCGGCGTCGCCTGCTCGATCGCGAGTGAGGCGGACGGTGGGGATGGGCGAGATGATCTCGGAGAAACGCGAGACGGAGTAGGTGACGCAGGCAACGGGGCGGCGGAGAGCGATCGAGAGGATGACCGGGTCGAGCAAGGTCCGGTGGGAGCAGACGAAGAGGACGCCGGAGCGGCCCGTGGACTTCTGCGGGGGCGGCGGCGGCGTCCCGCGGACCGTGATGCGGACGCCCAGCGCGTGGAGTGCGTGATGGGCGAAGCGCAGCGGGAGCAGCGATCCGGCGGCGACGCGGAGGCAGGAGAGGGGGAAGCCCACGGGGAGCCAGAGGAGGGTGAGGAGGCACAGCAGCGGCGTCGGTCGCAGGGCCAACCGGCCGTCGTGGAAGACGACGGGTCGGGGCAGCTTCTCTATCGGGACGGCCTTCATGCCTGGTTTAGGTTGCACCACGTACGCTTCCTGTTACATGCATGCAATATAAATTAAATTAAAATTTAGTTGAGTTTTAAAAATTGAAGATAATAATCTTTAAATTATTACCCTTCACGATGAATTGAAGAATTAGATGAAGATAAATCTATCTTAATCTTTAAATAATTTTTACACTGTTTGAAGATTAAGATGAATTGAATTAGTGGCATGGGGTTTGTGTCCGGCTTGGGTGATGCATAAATGGTGATGTATGATCAGTTCCATCGTAAATGTTATTAGCGATGAAATTAGACGTACGTTTTTCCCGTAGACTCCGGCATGCATGCCACGATCGATTCATGGGGCTGGGGCTGCTCTTAATTTATTTACTTAGGTGGTTGGACGATAGATCATTAAGATGCATCCCTTTCCTCGCCATAATATCACCTATATGCCGGTGCAGTCTGATGAAGACTGTCCACTGATTTAATCAGTCAAGGTGACGCTAAGCGATTCATTCAATATCGATATGGAGAAAGTAAATTACGAAGGTTACTAATTTAAACAGTGACAAACGTATAAGAAAAGCGTCCTACTTAATCCGTCTCATGATCAACACGGAGATAAAAATCACAGAGACTATTAATCCAGATAGTGACTAACATAAAATGGAGGGCAGACACCTAGCTTCACTGGAATTTGACTCCATATTTCATAGTGACAACGTATCATGTGCTAGCTATCAGTCTGTCCCATAAGAACCAATTAATTCACTGTCAAGGTGGCGAAAGAGGATTTACTCGCCGCAGTGCCTTCACTAACCCGTCTTGGAGTTAACATAGAGGAGTAAAATCACGAGAGTTACTAGCCCGGACAATGACTAGCGATTAGTCGTTATCCTAGGCATTCACGGTTTGATCCTCATCTACGGCATATTTTATAGGAATATTTCTTCCAAATGGGACGTGAACATGGGACGCTGGGCTTCTGGACCGCTCGCTGGAAGCGCTTCCTGATTTACGTACCTTGGCAACCGGTGGGAAACATCTGTGTGGCCGGGCCGGTCGTCCAAGGTTCGCCTGTTAGGGTGGACACACTGACTTTGCTAGGTTTTGACCCTCAAATCTCAAGATGACAACACTCACGTCCTAACCTATCAAATGATTAACAAAGTTTTTTCAACATTGGACGACCGACCCCGCTCCACGGAAGTTTTTCATCGGCCGCTAGGGTAAATCGGGAAGTGCTTGCAGTGGACGGTTCAGAAGCCCAGTGTCCTAGGATTTGCGCACCATTTGGAGAAAAAATTCCTATAAAATAGTCGTAATTGAGGATCGAACCGTGAATACTTGAAATGACAATTAATTATCCTACTGATGTACCATAGCCCTTGGAACACGTCCTAACTTATTTTTAAAAAAATGAATTAACGAGGTTTTTTCAATCTCGGGTGACCGGACTGGCCTCACGAAAGTTTCCCATCGGCCGCTAGGGTAAATCGGGAAGCGCTCGCGGTGGGCGGTCTAGAAGCCCAGTGTCCCAGGGTTCACGCCTCATTTGGAGAAAAAATTCCTGCAAATACGTCTTAGCTGAAGGTCGAACCGCAGATGTCTAAGATAATGACTAATCACTTTTACCGCTGCACCATAGCCTCAGGAGCTTCCTAACTTATGAAGCATTGTAGTTGGAGTGTCATAATCGACCGAATCAAACTCTCCTTTGATCGCGCAATTAATTGCACGGTCTTGTTCATATCTATACGTCATTGCGTCATCTATATGTTTCTTTTTAGGTTCCAAAGTCGTTGGCTTGAATAATAAATTACTTTTTTATCTCAATTTTCATCCGCATTTATTTAAGCTAATCATTTTAGAAAGATTGGAACTAAAAAAATCGGGTAATTGATTGGTATAAGAAGTCAATCAAATTGGCTAATATGATGTGTAGATTTGGTTAAATAATTTAATTTGTTCAAGGCAATTAATTTAGTTGAACAACTAGACAGATGATTCAAGGTGAGGCTAGGTCGGACACCATAAGGCAGTTGATTAATTCAAGATGAGACTAATCGAGCTAGTGACCAATCGATCTAGTCAAGCTATGGATATCGATCAATATTTTTGTTTAAATCCAATTTAAACAAGAGATATTTATTTTAATAGAGTTACGTACGTTGCTTGTTAAATATGATTGGATGGATCTATCAATTTAATTGTGGTTGGTTGGTATTGAATTCAATAATTAAGTAGCCCAATTAAGTGGTAAGGTGGCATCAAGCTCAAGGCACCAATCGGGTTACTTAGTCTAAATTGGTCTGATCGATTGGATCTATCAATCAATCTAGTTGACCACTCCATCGACAAGTTGCGTTGGTTGGTCTAATTAGGCTAATTGATTTAGCTTGGATAGTGTCTATCTATCAATTGGATAGGCCAATTGTTCAAGTTAGTTGGTTTCACTAGTTTAATCTATTTGCTTACATGAATTGATATATCTAAATGATATAACCGATTTATATTGGCCAAACATGCGAACTAGATCAGGCGGACTTAATTTTCATAAAACTATCTAATCAACTTAACCATAGCAATATATATATATATAATATGCCCTTTTTAAACAACAGAACAAAAATTTGATTTTCTCACTAAAACTCTTTTAAGAAATATTTTTCATAAATAAATTATTTTATCAAAAACAAGAGAGTAATTTTAAACACATAAATTATGTTAAATTAACATATTTAAAAATTTTCTAAGTTTGAGACATAAATATAAATATAAATATATATATATACCTGACAGAGTTGCATGAACGGGTAATCGGTCTCCCTGTCGCCCAGGCCTAACTGCGGCGCCGCTTCCGGCAGCTGCTTCCTCATGGCCGCAGCCTTGTTCCGGCCAACGAGAACCCCGGAGCGGCTGACGAAGCCGGTGGCCCGGCCCTTGAACGCCTCGATCTCCGTCCCCATCACAAGATGGACACCGAGGTAGTCCTTCAAGAAGGGCTCCACCATGATCCTGGGGTTTGCCGTCAGCACGCACCTCCTGCCGCAGGCCGAGAACACCCGCCACGATTCAGGGTGGAGGTCCGTGGAGTAGAACTTGGGCAGCACCGCCTGCGCCGCCGACTCGATGTCTCTGACGCGTGCCCCGGAAAAAGTGGCGAAAATAAGCACCTGGATGCCGGCCGACTCCGACACGGAGTAGTAGAGCAGCGCGGCCAGAGGGGCGGCGAGCAGAAGAAACAGGAGCCTCAGAGGGCCCCCTAAGTCGTAGGCCACCAGGGCGAAGTAGGGAAAGGAGCTGCGGCCGAGGAGCAACGTGCCGTCCATGTCAGCCACCACAGTGTGGCTCTCACGGCCCGCCGACGAGCAGTGGTCTATGCTCTTGAATGTTGCAGCTGCACCGTCGAAGGCTACCATTCTCCCGCCCTAGCTATCTCTTCCTTAATTTAGCAACGTAACTAGATCGATCGATCGATCGGAGCTTAGCTAGCTACCTGATATGATTCCGGTGCACATTTCCGCATGTAATTTATAGACGAGAAGCACGTGCGAAATGAGTGTTGGAAGCAACGTATAACGAATTGATGGCGTGAGAGTGAAATCTTTGGTCGGTCGGTAGTCGTCGGAGCTCCACCGTCGTTCGTAATTTATCGAGCACGAAATCTTTGGATTTAACGCCGGTCGGCGTTCCCACGCAGGATTATTAATTGGGTAATGAATATTCTTGAAATGTTATTAATGAATTAGATAACTGTTGTAATCATTACCAAAGGGTGATTAATTAAGATTTGGAATATTTGTTTTTTTTAAATTTTTTTTAATTGACACCAATTTTCTAATTTACGTCTTGTAATCTTGAGAGTGATAAACCTTTTATGTTTAGAGAGTTAAGGGAATGGAAAATATCAAAAGGATCACGCTAATATAATGTCCTAATAAAATAAAATTGATCCGCTACTCTAACGATCCTCCTAAAGTCTATCTCACATATATGGAAGGAGGTTAATTAACGATCCTTTTAAAATCTATCTCACATATAGGAAGATTAATTCAAATACATAGACGGATGTATAGTAGAGTAGAACCAGCTCGTTAGTTCGTGGAAATCAAAGCTACAGAGATGCGATGCTACGCCCATGGCGGATACTAGAATGTCCTAATGATTCTATGTATTATTAATATTTGTATGTGATGTTTATTATAAGAGGATAATTATGTTCTTATTTAAACAAGCGGCATCAAAGCTCCATGTTTGACTATTAAGAATTGTGTTTAAAAGTAAAGAATAATTATATTTAATTATTTTACATAATCGGTACATCCTATTTGATAAAACATAATTAAGATTAATATGTTTTGGAATATTATTGATTCAAAAGCTGGTTGATGGGATGATGACTCTCGATGATATAATCAATATTCTTGCGAAGAGAGTGATCTGAGAAAAAAAACTCAAGGAAAAGTTAGGAGGACATTAGAAAAGGAGCTCCTGCGATCTCACTTTAACGCTCAAATCAGAAGGCGATCAGAAAAATTGGAAGTAATATTTAGTGAAAATGAGAGAGTTCAGACTTTTTCAAGCGTCATTGATTACCTTTTATTCTATCCCTTGACCGTTCCTCTTCTTTGTCCAATAATAGTATTTAATGCAATCATTATATTAGTATTCCAATAACGACCAATAATTATCGCCATCAATCATTAAAGCATGCGACAGTTTCCCATTTTGGTCATTTAATACATTGTCGGCGTCCCTAAAAGTATTAAATGTTCTTTTTAATAAATAACTATCACGTGATACCTCTAAGGAAGTTTCTCGACCGAAGAGAGATGCCTCTTCCTGACTGGGAGTATCAGCCCCAACCAGGTCAATCGAACCAAAGACACTCACCCCTCCCTTAGTCTAGTATACTTTATTATGTTCAGCCGAGCGAGACTAATGCCCGATCAGGTAGTCCACCGTCTAGTGATTCCTGACCGAGAGCTACTGTCAACTATTTGGACGAGTCCATGTGGAAATCCTAATGCCACGTAGCAAAAAAATGATTAATGAGGTTTTTTCCAACCTCGGGTGACCGGCCCGGCCTCACGGAAGTTTCCCACCGACCGCCAGGGTAATTCGGGAAGCACTCGCAGTGGGCGGTCTAGAAGCCCAGCGTCCCAACGTTCGCGCTCCACTTGGATGAAAAATTCCTGCAAATACGCCGTAGCTGGGGATCCAACCGCGGATATATGAGATAGCAACTAGTCGCCCTACTGCTGCACCATAGACCCGGAGGCCTAATGCCACGTAACAAACTCCTATGCCACATTGTAACAAGTGGTTGACCTCCCGATCACAAGACCCTCCACGAGTCCAATTGAAGGAACTTAGTATGACTGATTGGATCGGTG